>JAUZST010012762.1:0-11300 GCA_034779995.1 Parotocinclus haroldoi
CACACACACACACACACACACACACACACACACACACACACACACACACACACACACACACACACACACACAGATTACTGGATACACAATCAATCAGTTTATTAAATTATTGCTCTCTGCACTTTTGTTCCGGGTGAGTGGTCAGGCAAAAACGTCACATTGTGACTTCTTTTGTGAATCATTGTCCTCAAATCGATTCATTTGAATGTCAGATTATTTGTCATGCTGCAAAACTTTCTGTAGTTACTGTTCATATTCTATTAAACGTACAGACAAAGAATAGCATATGGCCATTATACCACTTTTAAAACAATGTAAATCTAGTGGTGGCCTAAGACTTTTGCACAGCACTGTATAAAACACAAAACGAGTGAAAAACGACACGTCTCTACAGTTCCTTATTTTCTGTAATAGGAGTACAAGTCAGAAACTTTGCTTTAAAGAGCTTTAGTTAAGAAAATGATACCTGAAGTGCAATTTAAACACCACGGTTTTACAGAGAAATACAGTCATGGACTCAAGAAAAGAGAACATTGTGCTTACCTCGAGACCCTTGAAGCTTGGCTTTCTTCACTGAAAGGGGAGGACAAAAAAGAAAAAAAACAGTTGTGAGAATGTGCAAAAAAAAAAAAAACTTAATACTGTAAATCTGAGCTACGCTAGGGCGGTATTACTGTCTTATTTCTTATACTGTGTACATTTTCTATATAACGTAGCTGTACAGAAACATCCCATCTTACACTTTAATAGGCAGGAAATTCTAGAAACATCTCAGAGTCTGGGCAATTTATTCAAAACCAACATCCAGAACTGACGTAATCTTATCCATATCAATTAGTTAGATTTTTTTAATTCTCTTTTCTAATGATCTTTTTTCTCTTTTTGTTCCTCACTGTGTTTACAAATGCTGCACAATATTCAAGAAGATGGAAAAGAAAGAACCGATTCCACATCCTGCTACACTGCTCACAAAAAACAGGGAATATTTCATTATGAGAGAGAGAGAGAGAGAGAGAGAGAGAGAGAGAGAAAGACAGAGAGAGGGGGAGAGAGAGATAAAGAGAGATAAAGAGAGAGAGCAAAAGACAGAGACAGTGAGAGAGCGCGCGAAAGAACGAGAGAGCGAACGAGAGAGAGAGAGAGAGAGCGAACGAGAGAGAGAGAGAGAGAGAGAGGGAGAGAGAGAGAGAGAGAAAGAGAAAACAAAAGAGAGCAGAAGACAGAGACAGAGGGAATTGAAATTGAATTTGAAATTGAGAGAGAGAGAGAGAGAAAGAGAAAACAAAAGAGAGCAGAAGACAGAGACAGAGGGAATTGAAATTTAATTTGAAATTGAAGAGAGCGAAAGCAAGAGCGAGAGAGAAATGCAGATGCAGGCAGACAGAAACAACACACTGAAAGACAAACTAAGATACAGGCACACAGAGTGACAAGTACACCTACAGGGAGACACAGACACACAAGCGGACAGATACAGACAAACAAACAAAGGGACATAGAGACAGACAGAAAGACACAGACAGGCAGGCATGTCTTTATCTTAAACTGAATAAATCTCAGTATGCGTGGGTTCAGGGCCTAAAGGGCCCAATGGAGGCATCTGGCAGCTCTGGGCCTAAAACTCTGGACCTTCTGGCCAATGGCCCAGTTTCTTAACCACTGTTCCAAAAAGTCCCAAAAAGCAGGGACACAACACACTACCTTTCAACAAATATTCACTCATTTTCCACTCAGCCCTTTCTTGCAGGAGTGTGTTTAACCTTAATGCAGCAAATTGTCCGAGGATAACGACGGAAACGTCCACACACACGCACATGCACGCACGCACGCACGCACGCACATTTCCATTCACAGTGCTCCCAGAGGTCAGAATTCACTCGAACCGGCACACCAGTGTGGAAAAAGGATAAGAGTCCCTGTGTTAAATGGCCGGTAGATGGTCCTTTATCAGCAGTAACGTTTCCTGGAGCTGATGGTTAGACTGCTAAACAGTGGGGAGGGAGGAACTGTTCACCATACTGGGTCACGTCACTAGTCACTCTGAAATTCTAATTCTTCTGGAAGAATTCTGTTGTTGTTATACTTGTTTTCTGCCTGTTTATCTACCCTGACTTTCACCTGCTACGCATTTTATTTTAAAGTTTAAAATCATTGCTTCCTTAAACACCGGCAAAAGCGGCACCAAACGATGATGCTCCCTCACCAGCCTTCCCCGTTGGGACCACATCTTCTTGCGAACGTCCCGTTGCCCTATAGAGACTGACCAAGAATCCAGTGCAAAGTACATTTGGAAAAACACTACCCGGAGCGTTAAACTCAATACAAGTCTACGCTTAACATGAAGACTAACACCATGTAGGTCTCAACCATAAAAGTAGGCTAGGCTATGGTGTTTTTTTTCCTCTTTTTTTCCCCACTAATGACTGCTATTTTGAAAAACAATATCCATAAAATTAGGCATAAATTACCTGTGAGTTTTGTAGGGCACCAATGGTGAGGATCCAACCTTGTGTCACATTAGGGCCACGCCGATAGCCATGTGACTCAGACTATCGTTCTTGTTTAATCCTGTCGCTCAGGATGGATTTTAACACACAGTATGATCAGAAAACAGATCCAATTTCGGAAGGCTCCAGTGGTGAGTATTTAGTGTTTATTTTGTGTTATGGGACTGTGGTAGCCTAGAGGTTAAGGTACTGGACACTGGACCTGATTGTCCTGGGTTCAAATCCCACCTCTGCCAATCTGCCACAGTTGGGTCTTAAGCAAGACTAATAACCCACTCACCACTGCTTGGACTGTAAGACTAAAGGACGTCTGCTAAATGCCATAAATGTAAATGTAGTGTTTCCTCCTCTCAGACTTCAGGAAAAGCAGCACCTGCCAGCTTCAGATTCCACGCTGACCCTTCTATGACCCTGGTCGTATGTTATATACGGTCTGATAAATAAAATCTAACGGTGGCCTAAGACTTTTGCACAGTACTGTATATCACACATTTGACTCCATCCATACAGTTTATGTTAAAGGGAACAGACTTCAGCCTTCTTTGCAAGGCAGGCTGGGAATCACTAGAGGTAAGCAGGAAGAGTGTCAGAGGAAGCAAGCCATGGATGTCATCAGCAAAAAATGACTGTTGGGTTTCCTCTCTGAATGGAAGAGAAGCTTAAACTGATAACTGAATTTAGCAGATGGCCAGAGGATTACACAATTCCAGCGTTCATCTCTTTACCATTTGCATCCCCCCCCCATGATCACGCTCTGCTTTCTGCCCTACTTTTTACCCTGATAACAGTTTGACAAGCTCACCATCGTCACCAGAACTACTTCATTTATGCACCCACAACCAAATTTCTTTTCCATTATTCGCTAGTCTACTGATGACCTAAGACTTTTGCACAGTACTGAACGTAAATGATAATGTAATCTAAATCAGAACAGTCGGCTTGCTAAAGTATCTTATTTCACAGGGAGATATGACCTCAAATCAATAATACAATTAATTGGACACTTTACCTCGACCTACGATTAATTCATTATTATTTTGTTTTAGTTCTTTTACTTTTTTTTTTTTTTGCTCTCATAATACACTGAGAAGTTTTATTCAAAAAATATGCTCAAGGACACTGCTCACAAACATAGAAAAATCATAAAAAGCAATTAAAAGTGAAACATTTGGTTTTATTTCATTAAACCTGATTATCAGAAAAGCAAAAAGAAAGTCTGATTACACACGAGATTTAAACTCCATGATGGTGATTGAGTAGGAAGTGATATATTCCTGGGGGTGAACAGAAACAGGTCAAACTGGACCAGAGTGCCCAGTAGGGTGTATGGTCAACAAAGAGTGTCAAAACACCCTGACAGTGATGGGGCATGGACAGGAATACATTATCCAGCAGATCTAATGGTATCTTCTTTATATTTATTTAAATGTGCCCTCATTTTTGTGAGCATCGTAATAAAACTAGAATACTTTGCATATCATTGCAATTTTAAAAGAACTGAAGGAAACACAAAGACAAAATATTATCTATTGTTATTTATTAAACATTTCAACCAATTGAAATCCTCCATTATTTAGTAAATGTTGCATCTGTTATTTCTTTCAATGCAGCATTTGAAAAAAAAATGTAGAGGGAATGCACTAACAGCATTTTAAAAATACAAAACCAAATTAATCACCATGGGAAAGATCGCGCCAGTTAAGGTTCTGAACGTCAGGTTCGATTATTTAATGATTAATTGCCCAGCCCCACCTGGACAGGATGGAGGAAAAAAAATGCAAATCCCCCGAGCACCAGATTTGAGATTTTTCCCAAGTTAAAACATTAGTATTGTTTTATCAAAGATGACTCTAGACTTATATTTTATTATTATTTGCTTTATTAATCAAGGTTATTATTTTTGACAAGTCGTTTACAGTGAATGAATGCTCTCGTCGTTGCTCCAAATAACGCTTTTTTTTGGAATTTGTCAGTAATTTATAGACCAGAATACAAAACACAGAGTACGTACAAAGAGTAAGAACAGAGAAATGACATTTTGCAGTGGAGTAATTTTTCTTAGGGCTATACAAACACCTGTGAGAGAATGTGCTTGATCATCGCCGGTCAATTCATAAATAAGAAGACGTCATAACCAGGATATAACCATAAAACAAAACAAAAAAAAAAGTCCACGAGATACAGCTGAACACTAAATCGATTAATTGATCGGCTCGGTGAAAGGAAACGGCCGATCGGTCTCATTTAACTGATTCGGTTCTGATCACATTTAGCCGACACTAACAGACAGCAGGCCAGACATAGCTACACAACAGCTTTAAACAGTTCATGCTCCGCCTCTCTGGGTTTGGTTCCTAATCGCAACGATTTCACATTTGACTTGGTCTGTTTATTTCTGGGTTCTTGTGCGTCTGTGATGTTTTGTGACATGCATGTCTTTTAATTAGTTCATACAAATTGACAGTGTGTTTTTTCAATTGAGTTGCACCATTAATACCGTGGATTTAGTGCTAGTGTGTGTTTTTAGTCATTTATTGCTTTACAGCAGTGATGTTGTGGTTGTGTTGTTGTGGTGGTGTTGTTCTTTTATGGCATCAAGCACAGAACAGAACAATATTCAGGGCATTTCGTAGGATTCATTCCTGGAATCTGAAAAGATCCAGAGCATGTTTGGGAAGCTCTGGACCTGCTTACACGACAGCGTATTCCAGTTCCTGACAATAACCAGCAACTTGGCACAGCCATTGAAGAGGAGTGGACCAAGTGTGATCAACTGTCTCCAAAGAAGATGTGGTGCACTGCGAGAGGCAAATGGTGGTCACACCAAATCACAGACCGACTGCTTTTATTTCATTTTTGTGGCCAGCCTAAGGTAGACCTGTGCAATAACAATGCCGTCTAATCATAAACCTGTGAGCTAAACAGATTAACTCTTTAGATTAACAACCTTGTGAAAACATTTAAGAGAAAAAGGGCTTTTGTTTACACTTAGATCTTTAAGCTCAGCTCATGAAAAATGGGAGCAAAAACAAGTGTTGCGTTTATATATTTGTTCATATTTACATATTATCTACATTTTTTTTTATCTATAACAGTGGGGGGTGTCTTAATAAAATATCTGTGACAAGCTTTGGACGAAATAGCATGAGGATTAAACACCAGAGCACTCACTCGATCAGTCTAAACAGCACCTTTCAGAACGGGTCGGTTTGAATGCCTGTTACTTTAACCAACAACGAGTGACCGCAATATCACTATGCATAGGACAATAAATCTCTGGAATCTTACTGCCATTACATGCTAAGTTAAGTGAATGATGTAAGAATATGAGCTCAAGAGCAGGATGAGATCAGGGACTAAAAATAGCAGAGTAAACGTGAGAAACCCGGCAGCTGGACGTACCTGATAACCTCAAAAACCTGCGCTGGGTAACAAACTTGTATGTGGCATTTCTCCAGAGTTAAATAAGCATTAGCAGTTTACATAACATTGCAAAACCTTGGAACAAAATAAGGATGAGGAGTCTGTAAACTTCTGCACACTTTTCTACTTTGCGTAGCAGGACGATACATGCATTATTTCCTTTGGGAAAATCCCTACCTGGCTCATGTTTATTCCGAGACCTACCCATGTTTGATGGTGGAAGTGTGTCTCTGGTCTCGGTTAAGTGTACCGCCACGTTCTCTGCTGTGTTACGGCTGTTTCTTTTAGCACTGAAAGCTACAAAACGTTAACGATTAAACCAGGGTTCAACAATAGAAACTGCCCAAGTGCCCACTGCAATGTCAGGACAGCAACGCGGAAAAACAGCCAGACCCGTCACGGCTAGTTCACGAGGGATGCATGAAGAAAATTGACCCAAATACTTAACCCCACACCTTATCCGTTCACACGTGCAGTCAAAACAAACCTACGATATTATCAGTTAAGAAACGATAGCAAAGCGAGTCGTGGAGGGAAATGACGGCAAAGTGCAAATACGAGTCTGCAGCTTCATTCTATTGTTTGTTCTGCAAAGTTTGATGACAGTGATTCTATTTTTGGCCATAAGTACAACTTTTTAAAAAAACAGTCCCTCGAGAGGCACAAAAAAAAAAAAAAAATCTTCCTGTCACGTCTCATGTACAGCAGTAAAAAAAAAAAAAAAAAAAAAAAAAAAAAAAAAAAAAAAGTCACCAGCATGCCTGGCCCACCGGACCTGTGATGGATGAACAGGAAAGCTGATCAACGTCATCGCAACGAAATATTACACAGTTAAACAGGACTGGAACCTAGTAGCTGATACCATTCAAATCTTTTAATGCATTAACAAAAAAAAAAAACACCTTGATCACCCAGTATGAAGACGCCGCTGGTCACACCAGTGCATTGGTGGTTTAGCCATTATTTAATGCCGCCCTGCTGGCTAGGTGGGCATGTCATTACGCTCTGAAATCTATGCCAATTTAGAGTGACCGAACGACCGAACACACGTCTTTGGAGTATGGGAGGAAACCGGAGTACCCGGAGTAAACCCAGCAGACACGGGGAGGACATGCAGACTCCAGGATCCAGGACCAATCCCGCTCCACCCTGGGATTGAACCCGGGACCTTCTTGCTGTGGTGCAGCGGTGCTACCCACCATAGTCTATAAACGAAATTTATATTTTTATTCATAGTTACAGGGTTTAATATTAAACTTGTGCTTTCGGGGAGCAACCAGACAGTTCCGGAACTAAATTCCTACTATCCCAAATCAAATACTTTTTTTATAGTCTTATTTGCATATCAATACACATATATAATATAATTATAACATCATTAAAAATTCACCACTGTAAACCTAATGTTCACAAGCAACGTTTTTAAATGAAACCGCTCTTTCCTTTTCTTTAACCTCTCCATTTTAACTGACTTTGACATTTAGTACTGTACATTTCGGATTTTATTTACTGCAAAGTTTTTTCTTATGTTCTTCTGTCCTGTTGATCATCTGTACAGCAGTTTGGTTCAGCTTCAGCTGTAAAACCCTTTCGAGAAATAAAGTGAGCTGAAAAGAAATCACTGCCTGCTTCCAGGGTCTTGGCACCCAAACCACACTGTGCATGAATCCAACAAATCCTCTCCTGTGTGCTTCAAAGAAACAGAGGAGTGTATCGATACGAAGTGCACCAGTGGACGTAGACCAGCCAGAGCTGTCCCCTCATAGTCCCGGCACACGAGCCAGAGCAGGGAGTCTTATGCTATCTGATATTATTTTAGCTTTAATAAAACCTCATTAAAACACACCTATATGCATAAATAACAGATTGCATACAGCAGTCCAATTATCTTTATGGATTCAATAAATCCAGCTCAACAGGGTCTTCGACTTCTGATCTTTTATTTGTCTTTTATTAGTTCCCGGTTCCTCCTGAGAACAAAAATCAGCAGGAGGAAATAAAGTGTGGAATTCGATCTATCTGCAAAGGTCACCTGAATTCCCTGAAAAAAACAACAACAGGGAAATCCTTTATTCCAGTCTAGCTGCAGCCATTGTTTCTGAGCCGAGATTAACTCAGGAGCTAAAATTACAGGAAATACAGTCGACTTTTATTAGATAACCAAACCAAAGCCTTGGAAAAGGTGACCTGAAAACAGCGTGTGAGCACCATCACAAAACCAGCGTGACCCCAAAAACGCCTGTTGCACGATTTGCCGACTTTTTTTTTTACCCCTTTTAGCAAATTCACATCAGCGAAAGAGCCTCGTGAGCAGATGTTAAGCTCTTGATAAATCCAGCTCTCATCACGGCTGCTGATTACATGAGATGACAGAAGTCTGAACAGATTCACTGCTTAGAGCAAACTGATGTTACCAGCGAACAATCACCGATCAAAACCGCCTCATCAATCTAAAAGCCAGGTAGCGGGATTCATTTACACAGTTTGGATTGCATTACATATCAAAAGGAAAGATTTTTATATTAAAAGACCAGAAGCTACACTTCCAGTCATGGCCGAACTTGTTGGAAACCCCTGAAACCCTGAAAGTATTTATCCCAGAAATGTATTTCAGTTACACGTTTTGTTATACACACACATTTATTTCTTTTGTGTGTATTTGGACAACACATAAAAAAACAGGGAAAAAGTCAAACGTGAATTAATTTAATTTCATGCAAAACTCCAAAAAGGGGCTGGACAAAATTGTTGGCACCCTCAACTTAACAATTGGTTGCACACCCTTTTGAAACAATAACCGAAATCAATCGCTCCCTATAACCATCAACAAGCTTCTTGCACCTCTCAACTTGAATTTTTGGGGCACTCTTCTTTTACAAACTGCTCCAGATCTCTCACATTCGAAGGGCAACTTCTTCCAACAGCAATTTTAAGACCTTTCAACTGGAGTTCAATGGAATTTAGATGCGGACTCCGGGATTGCAGGCCACTTCAGAACTCCCCACTGCTTTATTTCCATCTATTTCTGGGTGCTTTTTGAAGTATGTCTGGGGTCATTGTCCTGCTGTGACCCCATGACCTAGGACACAAAAACAGCTTTCTGACACAGCCCATTTTCGGTAAACGGTCGAATGATGTGCTTTATCAAAAAGCCACAAGACGTTTTGCCAAAAGGATTTTGGCTTACTCACATAGATTTTGGCAAACAGGACAGGTAGTCCAGGTTTTTAGGTCTCCTGGGTCTCGTGCCATACGGTTTCATTCCTTTCAAATGTTGAATGATAGTTCTCGCTGACACTGATGCATCTTGAGTCTGCAGGACAGCTTGAATTTCTTCGGAACCTGATTGAAGCTGCTTATCCACAACCAGGCTATCCTGCATTGCAACCGTTCATCAATTTCTCCCTCTTGTTCACGTTAGTGGGAGAATTGCTACAGTGCCATGGGCTGTAAACTTCTTGATTATGTTGCACACTGTGGACCAAGGACCATCAAAACCTCTGGAGATGGACTTGTAACCTTGGGATTGTTGATATTTGTCCACAGTTTGGGTTCTTTCTCTTCTCTTCTCCTCTTTCTGTTCTCCATGCTTAGAGTGACACACAATGCAAATATTAAGTCAACTTCTCTCATTTTTATCTGGTTTCAGGTGTGATATTTATATTGCCCACACCTGTTACTTGCCTGAGGTGAGTTTAAACGAACATCCCATGCATGAAACAAAGGTATTTACCCACAATTCTGGGTTTTGCATGAAATTATCTCGCAGGTTGTTTGTGTGTTGTTCCAATACACACAAAGGAAATAAACATGTATAACAAAATGTGTGTAACTGCAATACATTTCTGGGATAAATGCTTCCTATTCTGGAAAAAGTTTCAGGGGTGCCAACAATTTGGGCCATGACTGTAATTGTTGGCGGCTTCATTATGACAGTTAACTACGAGGTCGAGAAAGTGGTTTAAAAGCCAGGAGCACAAGAGGAAAGGCAGTATGTCACGCTGGCTGCATTTCTTGATGAAGAGAAGTAAAGCCCATCTTTCCTAGTGGGCAGGAACTTGTACTGTAGAGCATTGCAAAAAAAATGATCAAGAATATATCTGTCTATCATCAGTAGGCCTGTCACCATAACAAATCTTCAGCTCATGAGGAGTTTGTCTTATGAATAATTGCGAGTAACAAAAGTTCACTTCTCTGTTCACTGAACCAAACTAATGAAGTACAAGCCTAAAGTGATTAATAAACATGTTTGATTAATATAATTAGTGTCAGTATCAAGATTTTAATTTAGCATTGGGACACCAAGTCTGGAGCGAGGCACAGCCAATCTAACTGTTTGATTAACAGCTGATAGTGACTACTGTGAAAATGACGCCCTGCATGTGCAAGTGTTACCAAAACTCTCAAAAAAAGCCTACAAAAAGTGTAGAAAAGTGAAAATATCAGCAGAAAAAAAAAACTCATTTATTGGCAATAAAATTCCCACTAAAACCAGTTACAGCACCAAGTTAGAAGGTCAAACTTCTTTTGTTTTCAGTACCTCATTATAATTAATAATTATTGCATTTCTTTTATTCAAATTTAGATGCCTTAACCCAGTGCATTCAATTCACATTCGCTTGTTTCTGAAATAAAAAAAAAGACAGTGGTAAATGATTTTGAGACTTTAATCCATTGAGATTATCTTAAATAACTGGAATTAAATGATTACGTAATAAATATGTCTCACTCCACACCTGTAATTGCACAGGGAAAGAAAGAAACAATCTGTTTCCATATACGTCCATTAAAATGATCATAATCATTAAATCAAAAGGTTGATTTTTTTTTAATTATTATTTATTTATTTTTTACAAAGGAGCATCGTCTCAGAGCAGCTTTACAATTTTATTTTACCTCCTACACTGCTCACAAAAAATAGGGGATATTACAAAATGAATATGAAGGGGGTGGGGGTTGTGTAAAACATTAATAAAAATAGAATAAGACTATTTCAAATCATTTGCAACCCATATTCAATTGAATTCACTACAAAGACAAGATCAAGATATTTAATGTTCAAACGGACAAACTTTATTGTTTCAAGCAAATATTTCCTTATTTGGAATTTGATGCCTGCAACACGTTCCACAAATGTTGGGACGGGGGCATGTTTACCACTGTGTTACATCACCTTTCCTTTTAACGACACTCAGTTAGTGTTTGGGAACTGAGGACGCCAATTGTTGAAGCTTTGGAGGTGGAATTCTTCCCGATTTTTGCTTGATGTTCAAATTTAGTTGCTCAACAGTCTGGGGTCTCTGTTGTCGTATTTTGTGCTTCATAATGCTGCACACATTTTCAATGGGAGAGAGGTCTGGTAAAAAGGCA
>JAUZST010012763.1:0-11300 GCA_034779995.1 Parotocinclus haroldoi
TATATATACACACACATATATATATATACACACACACATACACACACACTGGTTTTGATTTGGCCTTGTCGTTGACAGGCAAAACAAACTGTTGAATCCATTTTGATTGTATACTCATGGATGTCACTTTTTTTATTTTTAAACACCTGCCGATTGCGAACTGTTCAAGTGAATCTACATTAAGCATGTGTTGTTTTCTCAAGACAGTCCTGCATAATCACATTCTCCGCTATTTAAACCCCTTGTCCACAGTGGTCAGGGAGAAACTTTCAGGGTTTGAGTTCAAGCTTTTGTTCCCTCAACTTTTGTAAGCCCACTGTATGAGTTTGAGTCTGCTGTCTCGTCCAACTTTGACGTTAACCTTTTATCTGGTAAAATACAATAAAATGTATATTATTTTTTTAATGAATCCAAACGAAGGTGGTATATGAGGTGCTATTTAAGGTTCTGCTGAATGTCTTTTTTATTATGTATAATTTAGTGAGCTGTACGTCCTTTGTCACTGATCCCCTGGGAGTTAAGGTGTAAATCCTCAGCTAATCTCAGAGCAGCAGGGTTCACCGTCGTCAAGCCGAGGAACAGGGATTTGTTGCGTTTGAGTGTGGGACAAGAATGAATGGTCTGAATAAATGGACACATTGCTTAGATGATCAATGAAGGCCTCGTTGCTGCAGAGGACGGTCACTTGGATTGTGCGTCTGATGTCCCTGTGGCACAAGTTCCGTAGTTAAGTATTAGTGGTACTTTAATGTGTTCAGAGGTTTTTGTTTACATGTCTTATCTTATTGGCACGTAGCATAGGTGGGTTGATGAGGATACAGAAACAAATAGTGGGTGTTTATGCAGCTGCTCTTCCTCCGGAGCTGTTAGCTGAAATTATTGATATAATTGATATTGATATATATTGATATAAAAGACCTGTTTTTTTTTTGTATGACCACTGTTCTTTAATGCATCGTGTTTACGCGTCACAGAAAGGTGACGCTGGTGATGGTGGGTCTGGACAATGCTGGGAAAACTGCAACGGTTCGAGGGATCCAGGGAGGTAAGTTCATCCTCTCAGTCCCTCAAAGATAAACAGGGTTATGGGATTAATTTGGCAAACCTATATCCAGCACCACTAAACGGGGTGCTAAACTTTCGCAGAGTCTCCGGTCGATGTGGCTCCCACTGTCGGTTTCTCCAAAGTGGACCTTAAACAAGGCAAATTTGAGGTCACTATATTCGATCTTGGAGGAGGGAAGCGGATCCGGGGTATTTGGAAGAACTACTACTCGGAGTCGTACGGCGTGGTGTTCGTGGTGGACTCAAGTGACGTGGAAAGGATCCAAGAGACCAGGGACACCATGGCAGAAGTGCTGCGGCACCCGCGCATCGCTGGCAAGCCCGTGCTCGTGTGAGTCCAACATAACCAAACTCTATTACAGACTAGCCTTTAAAGCTGCTGGCTGACTGCTAGGGGTGTGATGATGCACTCCACTCAGGATTTCATTCACAATACTGAGTCCATGATTTTCTTATGGGTTTTTAATTTCTGAATTGTAAACAATGCAAGAAACTTCACACATTTATGTACATAAAGTATTGCTCTGCCATTAACAAAAATCCTAAAACTGTGTGGCAGCACAGTGGCTCAGAGGGTTGCACAGCTGCCTCACAGCAAGAAGGTCCTGGGTTCAATCCCAGGGTGCATGTCCTCCCCATGTCTGCGTGGGTTTACTCCAGGTACTCTGGTTTCCTCGCACAGTCCAAAGACCTGCGTGTTGGGTTAATTGGTGTCTCCAAAATGGAACATGACTTAAGATTGCTCTCTCTGGTGTTTAGAAAATGTGATTGCATCGGATTGTGTAAAAAACAGAATGCATTTGACATGACATATTTCCATGATGCACATCGTGACATATTGGCATTATAATGGATCACCCCTACTGGCTACATTTACAATGCAGAGAGTTCCATCATGCTGACTGCAGATTCAGATTGACTGTTTGACTGATCTGACTTTAACTGGTCTCACTGGGAGCTCAGTAACAAGCTCATGGTGATTCAGGTCTTCTCTGAGTGCATTTTTCTTATCTTTTGGTAATTTTATGAAAATCTGTTGATGGGACCATTAAAACAGTTAACACATTTTAGATGGTTAGGTTATAATATACATTTGAGTTCAGTGGAATAATTTTGGGGCTGATCCTTGATGTTGCAGAAGTTAGAAGCCTAGAAAAGAAAGAGCTAACGGACAGCAGCCATGCACCATTATTAGCCAAATTGTTTACTTGCTTCGTCACCACTTGATGCTGCGCATTCACTCAGCAGCTCTCAAATGCAGGTCTTTATCCATGTGTTTTTGACATCTCATGCTTAGTACCATCACTGACAGCTCCCTCTGTCTTATGTTGCCTCTTAGGCTGGCTAATAAGCAGGACCGTGACGGCGCATTGGCTGAAGCGGACATTATTGAGAGCCTGTCACTGGAGAAGCTTGTCAACGAGAACAAGTGTCTGTGTCAGATCGTGAGTTTATTTATTGAACTACCTAGAAATAATAATAATAATACAGTTGTGGCTACCAAGGTCCCAAACCGTATATCAGTGCATCCGAATTGAAGGATTTCAAAGTCAGATATTATTGGTATTTATTCCCATCACAGCCACATTGTGACTCGACTCAGACTTGAACACTAGAGACTTGACTCTGACTCTCATGCCAAGGTCTCAAGACTTGACTTGATCTGGATCGTCAAAGTGTCAAATCATTCTCGCATAACAGAAACTTAATCTGAACTCTGACCCTGTCAAAGTTTTAAGACTCAGCCTAATATGAAAGACCAAGGTCTCAAAACTTGATTTGCATTCTATGACTCTACTCAGGCTTACATGCCTTAAATCTTAAGGTCTAAAGACTGAACTCTGATTTGCATGCAAGGGTCTCAAGACACGACATGGTCTCATATGCCAGGGTATAAATGCCCTGAAAGTCAGGCTCTCAGACCGTGCGTGCTGCAGACATGACTCACACAATACACTCGGTCTCTTAACACCATGGACTCAAGACTTCTAAACCCAGGACTTCTCAAGACTCGACTTGGCCTCAGACACATCAGGGTCCCAAGACTCGAACTTAGAACTTGACTCTGACATGCATGCCAAGATCCTGATACTCCACTCTGCCTCAGGACACCAGGATCTTAAAACACGACTTGGCCATGGACCGCCAGGGTCACAACCCTTGTCTCGGTCTCGAACGTGACTGTCTCAAGACTCAACTTAAGTCTTGCATGCCAGACACTTATTAAATTGAACATGAACAAAAGCCTAGCTTTACTAACTGAGTAAAGAACTTGCATATTGGTGCCTTTCTCTGATGCAAAATAAAATACTGGACAACAAGCATGTTCAGATCACACTGCTTAATTTCCTTTAGCTTATGTTAATGTACAAACAATTTAAACGCACCTTGCCATTCACAGGAGCCTTGCTCAGCAGTTCTGGGATATGGCAAGAAGCTCGACAAATCCATCAAGAATGGCCTGAACTGGCTCCTCGGCAACATCGCCAAGGACTACGAAGCGATCACTGAGCGTGTGCAGAGGGACACGGCTGAGCAGCGGCTTCAAGAAGAGCAGGATAAGAAAGAGAGAGCCGAAAGAGTGAAGAAGATCAGAGAGGAAAGGTCTGCCAACCACATTAAGTCACATAAAGATGCTTGTATGAATGCACCTCAGGACGTACTGATATCTGATTGCTCACATCACTTCAGGAGGTGGCTTGTGGCATGTTGAGATAATTCGTGCCTGCATGCTTCACATAACGACACTGTTTCCACTGAGTGTGGCTAATTAAAACTTCACCGGCCATTTTATTAGGTAATAATTGCTGGACCCCATTTTGATCCCAGAATTGCCTTAATTCTTCTTAAAGTTTCTGGTAACAGTGTTAAGAGATTTTGGTTCATAGTGGTATAATAGTGTCACGCAGTTGCCGTGGATCTGTCAGCAGCACATCAATGATGCAAATATCCCATTCCACCACATCCCAAAGGTGCTGTATTGGATTTAGGGGTGTAGCGATCATTATTGACCTTAGATTCAGTAAAAGGCATACGTTTTTTATGTCATTTTTTTGTAAAAGTTTTCAAACAAACAAACAAAAAAACCTTTAGTCTCCTGCAATAAAAGTGATGTTAGTAACTATCATATAACTTGTGCTATCTTAAATTCAAAATGACACCCCGTTATCATGCCTGGTTTGTTAAACAACTTTTTGCATCAGCTGTGTGAAAGGTTCTATGCAAATATCTATGTTAAATATCCCAAATCCCTTCAGTTTCCAGGCACTACACAAATATCGTTAAACTTCCTAAACACCTTCCGTTTTCAACACCACAATCATATATGTATATCCAGTATATGATGATTGCACCGTCTGGTGTGTAAAGAATGCAACGACATTATTAGATGTGCATACAGAAGAACGCACATGATGTCTCAGTCATTACATCGTGACATAGACCTTGTAGCAAGTTTGCACCCCGATTCATTGTGCATTGTTACACCCTTAATTAGATTGTGTTCTGGTGACTGTGGAGGCCATTTGAATACACTGAACTCTTTGCCATGTTCAAGAAACCGGTTTGAGAAGATGAAAACTTCGGGACATGGCGTGTTATCCTGTTGGAAGTAAACCATCAGAAGATGGTACACTCTGGTCACAAAGGGATGCACATGGTCAGAAACAATACTCATGTTGGACGTGGTGTTTAAAAGATGTCCGGTTAGTCTGAAGGGCCCAACGTGTGCCAAGAAAACCATTACACCATCAGACACAGCCTGCAATCTTATCTATTTTTGGTAATCCTGTACAAGCTGTAGAGACAGTTGCCTGCTCTTAGCAGAACAGGAGCCCAGTGTGTCTTGTAGTGCTCTAATACATCTGCAGTGTTCTTCATTGTATTCTGTATATCTCGGTTGTAATAAGTGATTCTTTGAGTTTCTGTCGCTTTTCTATAATTTTAACCAGTCTGGCTGTTCATCTCTGACCTCTGCCATCAACTAGGCATTTTCTCCCAGATACCTGTTTGGCAAATTCTCTGTAAACCCTAGAGATGGCTGTGTTAAATTCCAGTCGATCAGCAGATTCTGAAATACTCAGACCACCCAGTCTTGCACGAACAATGCCATGTTTAAGGTCACTTTCATCGCCATTCTTCCCCATGATGCTCGGTATGAAATTCAGCCAGTAGTCATGACCATGTCCACATTCCTAAATGTTGTCCTAAACGTTGTTGCCATGTGATTAGATCTTTGCATTACCGTTTACATTTACGGAATTTAGCAGACGCCCTAAGTCGGAGCGACTTACAACTCGCGCTTAAGGACCCAACTGTGGCAGCTTTGGCAGAGGCAGGATTTGAGCCGTGAGGTCCATAGTCCAGTACCTTACCCACTAGGCTACCACAGTCCCATTACCAAGCAGTTAAACAGGTGTACCTAATAAAGTGGCCATGATTGTTGGTCCAGAAGCTCTCCGTGTGCTATAGGCATATACTGTCCCTATCATGTGTATAGTAGAGAGCTCTGTCTTGAAGTGTCTGAAGCAGTTGCTGTTCCCATAGAGACAGACAGGAGAGGGAAGAGGCGGAGAGAGAGGGAAGTCCACCAAAGGAGGAGGAGTCTGAGGAGGCCAACATGCTCAATCCATTCCAGCCAATAAACAGTATTGTTAGAGCGGTGAGTAATCTGTCATCTCTTAAGACTCTCTGTTCCAGCAGTCAAGTCATTCCGTTTGTACTAAAGCTTTTGTGTCACTTCAGAATGAGGACAAACTGAGAAAAGAAATGGAGATGAGAAAGCCGAAAGCCGAAGGTCAGCCCGACGGCGCTCTGGAGCAGAATGGCAAACAGGAAGACGAGGAGGAGGAGGAAGACCAAGATGACGAAGAGAGTGAAAGACAGACCCCGGAGAGCACAGAATCAGGTCAGTGTCTCTTAAGTGTTCTCGATCCTGGGACTCTTAAGTAATGATTAGTTTGAACAGGGCAGTGTTGATACACGAGTGATTTGAGTCGGTGTGCAGGATGACCAAGGAATTGCCTAAAGCTGATTCACGTAATTACTGCAGATTTGTCGGCTGGACGTCCAAGTTGCGATTCTCCCGTTGCACCACATTTCAAAGGTAGTCTATTGGATTGAGATCTGATGACTTTGGAGGCCATTTCGGTACCCATCGTCATTTTCAAGCACCCAGTATGAGATGATTTGCGCTTCGTGACCTGGCATGTTACCCTGCTGGAAGTATTCTGTGGGGTTTAAATGAGGCTCAATTGTTATTGAGGTGCCCAATGTATACCCAGAAGATATCCATCTCCATTACACCACCATCACCAGCCTGAACTGTTGCTACAGTGCTTTCATGTTGTGTTGACCAAATTCTGACCCTACCAGCAAAACTTGAGGCAGCATTTTTCCAATCTTCTGTTGTCTAATTCTAGTGAACCTGTATGAATTGTAGCCTCGGTTTCCTGGTCATAGCTGACAGTTGTATATGGTCTTTCTGCTGGTCTTTCTGCTTTCTGGATGCAGTAGCCCACCTGCTTCAAGACACATTGAGCTGCTCCCATTTGATAGGCTGATTTAAATATTGAACATTTGTACCTAATAAAGTGTCTAGTGAGTAAGTTATGTTATTAATGAACAGTTTAGCACAGCATGTCCATCACCTTTAAATGTTTTTCTTCACTTTCAGGTCATGGTGATCAGACTAAAAAGAAGATCAAAAAAATTCGTCTGAAGCGGAAGAACAGAGTCGACCCTCTCATAACAGACGACTCTGCCAAGACCAAAACTCCACCTCCTGCTCCGGGTAAGAGAATCCTGACTGAGTTCAAATTCTCTATGTACTCGCCTTACACTGACTCCTGGCTATTCTTGTGTGTGTTTCAAGATGCAAAGCATCCATATTTTAACCTATTTTTATTTAAAAGTGTTGCTTTAAGGGTGTCATTATTATATTTCTGTTTGTAGTTGGATGGGCTACTCCCAAAGTTTCTAGACTCCCCAAGCTTGAACCTCTTGGAGATAAAAAGCATTCTGGTAACTCTATTTTTGATCCCAGCATGGGTGTTGCATCAACTACTAATTATTTTATTTTGTGTTCTACACGGTTCACCTTCCCATCACGGACTATCCTATTTCCATCTCTCGTTTTGTCATGTTCGCCCTTTCCACAGCCTCATGATGTCTCTGTACATCACTGTTTCCAGCATGCACGTTCATGATACTGAAATCCTTTCCTCTTCCTTTTTTTGCCGGCTACATGATCTAAGCAAATCATCTTAACATGAATGAGTCTCAAGCTTTTCTGTGCGTTACTATTATGTTTGTTGTTGGTCCAAATCCAGTGTGGTGTACCGGTATCATAAGCTCAGTGTATCATCATTTATTGTATTTATACTGTTCACAAAAATTAGGGGCAAAATGAAATATCTAAAATATCTATATATATTTTTGTGAGCTTTGCATATACTGTATATACAGTAGCATAGCATAGCACACAAAACTTTTCAATAAACGCGTATTTATTCCATTTATTGAACACTGTATTAAAAGTGAACAATGAAAACAAAGTTCTTCATCCCTGACAGTTACATCACGATCAAACCCCAGTATCGGGATTTCCAACCTTTTTCTAAATCCACTTCCCTGCCATCCAAACCACTAATCTGCTGTCTGTGAGCTCAAAATGAATCTTTTATCAATATCTGCAGTGAATGTCAGTGAAACATATCTGACATAGGTTGTGTTCTGGCAGTTTACATCTTCCTAGACCTTTCACTTAATTTTGTACAGTGTGTATGTACGTTACAATACACATTATTTCAAAGTAGCTCTTCAAAAGCTGTGTGCGTAAAGCAAGTGAGTAAGCCAGAGCTTACAGTGGCAAGATGACGACAGCAGGTGAAAGGTCCTCAATAGCATTAGGTAGTGCCGCAGTTGCCCAAAAAAAAAAAACAACCAATAATCCACTATTCCAAGGGAAACGGTGAAAAGGCTGAAACATGGTAAATCTGTCAAACACAGTATGTCAGTGAATACACCCCTCTCGTTGTGACACTTTTATGATGTTTTTTATGGGACAACACTGAAGATACAATGTAAAGTAGGCCGTAGCTAACACCAAATTCAACACACCTGCTCCCCATTCACACCTGAGAACTTGTAACACTAACGAATCACATGGCACCGGCAACTTTTGATGCCAGCGGTTTAGAAAGCAATGGTTGTCTGTTATTTTGAGGGCACAGCGAATTTACATTATAGGTTACATTATATTATGTATCAAAGTGTTATATATTCAGTGTTGTCCCATGAAAAGGTATAAAATAGTTACAAAAATGTGAGGGGTATATTTACTTTTGAGAGATACTGTTGTATGGTCTTTATACTATTGCTAAAACAATACAGACTTTTGCGCAGTGTTTTATATTATATAAATGATCCTCATTGTTGCTCACCTAATCAGATGTTAGACCTAGGTTTAATAATCAGTTTTTTTTAGTAAAATGGTTAGTTGGCTACAGAATAGGTTAATTTGCCCATTCACTGGCAGCGTTTATGTTCATTTTCAATTCTACTCATTACTGCTTGTCTGGAGATTTGCATTTTCATTACTCATAATTGAAATGGGCTTGTAGAAATTAGCTGGCATGCTCTAGGGAATATGGCCATACATCAAAAATGTTGCATCGTGGAATCGGGGACAGTGCTTTGCGGAATGTAGTAGAAAGAGAAACATATCAGCAGTAGGGGATTATTTATTTCTTATTTCAGTGGATCTTACTAACCTATTTCTTCTTCCACCATTCTCTCCTTTTGGCAGATTTCTATGGCAAGCCCCTCCCACCTGTAGCAATTAGACAGAAGCCAAATGGGGAAAGTCATGATGTCATTTCCTAAGCCCGTCTACCTTCCTCTTGTGTCTTATTGGGTTGTCATCCTCTGGTTTATACCTTTTGTGTTATTTCTCTTCTCCAAGCTCGGGCTTGTGTGAAAAATCCTACACAATGACCACACACAGACAGAGGGAGAAAGAGAGAAGGGAAACTACCTGCTCAGCTTGTATGGATGGATGTTTGGGATCGATGTTCTTCATGAGCTGTTTTTTTTTTTTTTTTTAAAAGGACTCTCAGCATTGACTGAATTCACAGAAGATATGAATGTGGATACATTGAGTTTTTTTCACCAGCAGAAGCAGCATTATATCTCATTTTATACATTTATCCTATTGAATGAATATATATATATATATGTATAGATGTTTATTTTTAAAATTTGAATTTGCAACTGTGAAACATTTTTGAAAAAAGGAATGTCTAATAAGAAACCAGTCCACTAAAAATGTTCTGAACAGACACGGGTGCAGAAATCGTTTCTTTGTTCCCGCACGCGTTTAGGCTGGTGTCAGAACATGGTGTGAACTAGGGGTGTTCCATATCGTATCATTTACGATAATAACGGTATAGTTTTTAGACGATATAAAACAATCACATCGATATTCCGAAGTCTTTACGTAGTGACGTAATGGATTTACACAGAGTATGGAGTACTTCCAGTACTTGACCTATAGGCAGAGCAACAGATCTGGCAGAAAGTGGATTCTGCGGTGGTGGAGTTGGTTCGGTAGTGTGGAGGTGGTTTTGGTACAAAATATCAGATTTACAACAAACTACAGTGATGCGTAAGCCTGTAAATCTGTTTCACCACCTCAAGCAGGAGCACGTAGCGGAGTACGAGGAAAGTAAAAGAATACCACAAGGTCAGGTATTTAAAAATATTAAATATGTTTTCTTGCAATTGCATGTTATATACAGTTATTGCAAAAGTACCCTAAACTATCGTGATATTATTTTGGGGCCATATCGCCCACCCCTAGTGTGAACACGTGTAAAAGTGTTTCACTCAGTTCTCACTCCGTGTATTCCAGTTTAGAACACTTTCAGTATCAGGTTTTAACACTCACTAAAATGATGCGATGTTTTATTTTGAAGTATGCCTTAATTTTTTGAGCAGTAAAGTATACAGGTATGCACTGTTTAACGACCATCTGGTCATCATCAAGTCAAGTCAGATTTATTTATATAGCGCTTTTTACAACGGAGCATTGTCTGGACCGTGTCTTGACTGTGAGTTCAGAAATAAAAATGAAGTACAAAATCCAAAGAGTTATAACGGGAAATAAAATTCTTATATACATCTAAATGGCATAAGAACAGGTACGAGCGAACCCTTGCATTATTTGCTGACAGAAAAGAGAATCGCAGACTTGAAACAAGAACAAGAAAAAATATAAAGTAATAAAGATAAGAATTACTGCATTGTACAGTGCTATACAAAATGTTTTAGTGTTGTGCTTTATTATTAATATGATTATTTAAACTAAAACCCTATGTGCAAAGTATCTGAACTTAGACCTTAAATGCAAATATCTTACTTTTGCAGTATCTGACCAATTGGAAGTTGTGCATATTTTCCATCTAAAAATGAACATGTATCTGCAAAAATGCTCCTATATGATATCGTCCTTATAATATTATTTAATCATGATTATCCTAATATTTCTGGGATATTGTTATATAAAACTTGCACTGCTTGCTCTTTCACTAATAGTACGGTACTAGGCTAATGATGATCCTATTTGGTGTTTTGGTAAAAACCAAGATAGAATCAAAAGTTCCACAATCACCAAATCAGATTGAGTCTTTTATTCTTGGCAGCAAGCATGAAAATTAACGGTCCAAGTGGCTATTAGTGCAAATAGTACAATTGTACTAAAACATATCTTTCTAAGAGAATAAAAGCTGACCTGGGAAAGCATGGAGCAAACAATTAAGCTTCAACATATCTGTTTTTTTTAGCTTTAAGCTTAGCATCTATTAAGGTACTGGGATGTGGACCAGAAGGTCCAGGATTTAAATCCTACCTCTGCCATTGTTTGGTCCTTGAGCATGGCACACGGTGTCTAATCAGGACATGTTCGAATATACTATTTACTCTTCTATACCTGGCATATTTTGACCATATGCGTATATATTCTCTTAGATTTCCAAAACGTTTCATACTATCAAATACAGTCGAAACCGGTGGTCCAGTTAACCGGATAATAGGACCAGTCGCTTATTCGGACCAAATCCTAAAGTACAGAAACAAATCCTGTTATATACGTGTAATGTTATTCGCTTATTTGGACCAAAATTCCATTTAATCAGACCAAAGAACGTGAGAGAAAAATAAGAAAAAGAAGCCGCAAG
>JAUZST010012764.1:0-11300 GCA_034779995.1 Parotocinclus haroldoi
TGTGTGTGTGTGTGTGTGTGTGTGTGTGTGTGTGTGTGTGTGTGTGTGTGTGTGTGTGTGTGTGTGTGTGTGTGCAGCTGGGCTCATCTATGATGTTTGTGACTTCTTACAGTCTGAGCTTCCGGTTCACTGGATTTAGGTCCATCTGAGACTTCATAGAGATCGCTTTGAGCACAAGCTGATGTCTTTCCCTGTCTGATTACAGTCAGAGATAAAGACC
Organism: Parotocinclus haroldoi; assembly: GCA_034779995.1. Classification (NCBI taxonomy): domain Eukaryota; kingdom Metazoa; phylum Chordata; class Actinopteri; order Siluriformes; family Loricariidae; genus Parotocinclus; species Parotocinclus haroldoi. The sequence continues at coordinate 221 of JAUZST010012764.1, forward strand.
TCAGTAGAGAAATTTGAACATGTACTTTGAGAGATGGGTGTGTTCCCAGGAAAAGACAGAAATCAAGACGCGGAAGACGTTAATCGTGGGCTTCCTGACGTGCAGGAGAAGCTTGGTGTAATCTTGGCCTGTTTTTGAGATTGAATGATACCAAGCAGTGTCCTGATTTTGTCCTGAAGCGTCCAATATGAACCAGAACTGGAAAGGTGCATTTCCTGCACAAAAAGAGAGAGTGCATGCTCAATGCTTCGTAATAACGAAAAAGCATACTGTATTAATTGAAGTTAATAGAAGAATACACTTCCTGGTCTTTAAAGCCAGTCAGGCCCGAGTCCCAGTCGGTTGTGGTCGCACTCAGATCAGAGTCCCTTTCGGTTACTGACAAACTCTGGACCTAGACCTGGTCAGTTATGGTCACACTTGGGTCTGAGTCCTGGTTGAATCTAGTCAGACTCAGGTCCAAGTCACGGTCAGGTCCGGTCACACTCGGGTCCGATTCCCAGTCGGTTCTGGTCATACTCGGGTCAGAGTCCTGGTCGGTTCTGGTCAGACTCAGGTCCGATTTCCAGTCAGTTATGGTCACATTCGGGGTCCCGGTCGGTTCTGCTCAGACTTGGGTCCGAGTCCCGGTTGATTCTTAACACACTAAGGTCGGATTCCCAGTCGGTTCTGGTCCGACTTGGGTCCGAGTCCCGGTCGGTTCTGGTCAGACTCGGGTTTGAGTCCCTGTAGGTTCTGATTGTGAGTATGTAGGTTTATGGCAAAATAACAAAAAAGCTGCTCCCTCATCTGTGTTTAGTGAAACTACAGGTCCCAAACAAAAAGTATTTATCCTATCACTTATATATGAAAAGTCTGTGAGCAAGCGCGATGAGCCCTCGATGATCGTTTTGCTGTAAGAACCATGTAGATCAAGAAAAAACTGGATGAGCTACAAAACAAAAGCCAAATTCTGTCAATCTCTGTCATCCAATTTGTTATTGTGCCCCATGAGGGAAAATCAGTGACTTTGTGGAGGTTTGATAACCAAGGCTTATATCTACTGTTTAAAGTTAAAATTGTATACTTTCTAGGTGAAAGGAGTTTGTGAAAAAGCAGATAACTGCATTTTCCAGAGTGGGCTTTAATCTTCTTTTGATCTTTCTGCTAGAGTGGGGCCATATAAAATAAATATGGTGATTAATGAAGAGAGATTAAAAAGTGAATGGAGTGTGCAATCACTCTGTAATTTAGATGACCAATGACATCACACCCATGTCCGACTTGTCCCATTTTCGTGTTTATAACTTAAAAATTGATCGATTTAGGGCCGTTCAAAAAAAACGAATATGTCAGCCACTTTAGTGTTTGTCCCGTGTCGATAATCTCTTGAAAGCTGCTACTTAATAGGTACCAAAAATTTTTACTTATTAATAATAATAAGAATGCCATCGGATTTCAATAGTTTGCTTGCCCACACCAATAAAGATTCAGGCAATACTGTTGTTTTGGGTTTTTTTTTTAGACACGAAAGTCTCTAAAATGATGCCTTGTTTACGTGTTCCTGCAGATGTTGTGTAACGTCTTGACGTTTACAAAACCAGCAAACATCCTCAAGAAGCTGAGATACATTTATAAATAGATATTAAACTGAACCAAGAATCAACGTGAGGGTTTCCTGCTGGGAAACCCTTTCTCGTTCATATTTAAACGAGAAAATGACATTCTAGCTTTGGTCAAATCTGACATAAAATAATAAAATAAAGTGTAAATAAACCCAGTTACATTTTGACAACGATACCTGCATTTCAGGCCTGAAATGCACCAAATGTCATGGGAGAAATGGACTAGTAATAAAATTTTAAAAACGTAATAACTATGTAATTTCAAACACCGAAGATCTTTGAGGATCAGAGGAACTCCCTCCAGTTTATCACCAAACGTTTCTAAACAATGTTCCTCTAATAAAGATGGGAAGGGATTTACTGTGGATATTTCTCCCTGTACGGAGCATAATATTATTCCAACAATCAGAATCTGGAGGGATTTCAGTCCTAAAAACTAAACTGAAGAGGGGTGATCTCTCTCACCTCCCTCAGAATTCAGATTCCCTCAGATTCATCAATATCTGATAGAAGCACGTGGTTAAGGGATTTCTTTATCAAACTTTTATCAAGCTCTACAATATAATTATGGAATTATGGAGTTACATTCACAAATACCACTTAAAACTTAACAAGGTACAGAAGCTACGCCCACTTCTGACGAAGAATGCAATGTTGTGAGAAAAAGTGGTAAATGCTTTACCCTCTCAACTTTTTTTAGAACCTGTTGCAGGCCTGAAACTTAGGAATGGGTGTTAATTAACAAATGAAAACGTGGGAATATTTCAAAGTGAGTATGAATTGATTAATAAAAGAAGCGTTTTCATTAAACCATCACAGAAAAGCAAATGAAAAGTCAAAGGAAGTTGTTTGATTATGCAAACTTAGTTATGGTGATTGAGTGGGGAGTAAGCGATATATTCATGGAGGTGAATTCGACAGACCCAGGTCAAACTGGACCTGAAACTGAAACTGTGCCCTCACATTGTCTGTCCAATAGGGTGTATGGTCACCATAGAGTGCCAAAACAACCTGACTGTGATTTGGCATGAACAGGATCAGATTATCCAACAGATCTTGGATCCAGTTCCTATTCATTTTGAAATCCCCCCCCCCTTATTTTTGTGAGCGCTGTAACTGTATCTTCATCAGTGGTGTCGATCTGGATCTTTACACCTTTTGTATCTGACCACACATCTCCAGTCATCTTACATTCTGAGGATAAGTGAAAGTAGCAGGCTGTTTAATGTTACCCCATGAGGGGACGGCTTTCACAAGCAGTGGAAGTCATTTATTTGGAGACCTACTTCTTCTACTGCAGCACCTCCATCATCTCACTGTCACTGCAAGAGGATTCAACCACCTGCTCAGCAATTATAAAGATTCTCCAAAACTAAAAAAATAGATGCCTCAGAGCCCAGAGAAGTGGGCGGAGCTTCTGGACCTGGTTAACTTGAGGCTTGATTTTTTTGTACAGTAAAGTTTTAAGTGATATTTGTGAATGTAACTCTGTATTGTAGAGCTTGATAAAAGTTTGATAAAGTAATCCCTTATCCATGTGCTTCTATCAGTGCTGTCTGAGGGAGCGCATGTGGATCACCCCTCTTTTGCTCTAAAGTATTCTGTCAGCTGAAATGTGATTTTTGCCAATAAAATCATTTTTATTCTCACTTCATAACAACGATACAATAACAATCCTAGCATTTCCAAAGTGTTGATCTGTTCAATATCTAAAGCCAACAGTATAATTTATTACAGGGTGTTCCAGTCACAGATAAATAAATAAACCATCATTCTTACATCATGGCGTAATATCAAATGAGTCAAACCTCTCACACACCACACCACACACACATACATAATACATACACACACACACATAATACATACACACACCACACACACACTAACACTTATTTTAATCCATCACAGAGCAAGGGTAACATGTTCCGGTACCAGTTCCAGTGCTCACACTAACATGATCTGGTACCAGTGCCATTTATCTGACAATGAGTATTTCCATACAGCTATTCCAGTTATGGTACAGTTACAGAGCATCAGCATCTTAACTCGACAAACACTGCATTTAATACAGAGGTTGCCAGATCCCACAGGAGAAACAAGCCAGCAGGTCTATGGAAACAAGCCAAGTCTCACAGAATAGATGAATCTGGTAATCACCAACGGGAAAAAGTGTGTGGTGATACCTGCTCTACAGTTCTTCCCCTACAAATATCATTAGGTGAAGTTATTTCTTCACTGCTATGACTGTTATTACCCTCAAGTATCATTTTAGGCTTGTTTGGGGTCATGTCGCCATAACCGAACCATAATTGACTAAATTGAGCTACATCAGTCCGTAAATGTTTATCCATTTGGTGGAGAACATTATACATTACATTTTATTTCACAACTGAACTAAACTAAAGGGGATGCTCCTGTATAATCAGCAAAGTATATAAGGAATACATCCTGTGTATTCTTAAATATTAAGGGTTTCAATCCAAATAGTTTAATGTATGCATTTGTGAGACCATTAAGCATGAGGTCTTATGAACGCTTGCTTTTGATACAGCAGCAACCCCTTTACCTAAGGGCTCTTGTCTTGGAGAGCAGGTCAGGAGGACACTTCAGAACCTAATATTAGCTACAGAACATCACCGGACACTCTATACTAACGTCAACAAGACAACAGGTGCCATATTTGTTCACATACAGAGTGGTGAGGGTCACGATCATAGTAGGCTGAAAACACCGGCCCAGACCTCTTTAATCCCTGACCATGGATTCCAGCTGGCTCTGGGGGAGCCCCAGACCTTCCCAAACTGTTTTATGAGACTTTTTTCTTCTGGTTCTTCTACCACTTCCAGTCTTCACATTAAAGATGTTCTTCTGGTACTAGTTCCAGTCCTCACACTAACATGTTCTGGTTCCAGTTCCAGTCCTTACACCAAGATGTTCTGGCACCAGTTCCAGTGTTCATAATAAGATGTTGTTCTGGTTCCAGTTCCAGTACTCACACTAACATATTCTGGTACCAGTTCCAGTGCACACATCGAGATGTTCTGCTTCCAGTTCCAGTCCTCCTACTAAGATGTTCTTCTGGTACCAGTTCCAGTGTTCATAATAAGATGTTGTTCCGGTTCCAGTTCCAGTACAGTCCAGTTTCCTGCTCCCTCAGAGAAAACAACCTCCCTGCCAGTTATCATATTATAGGTTATTATATTCATTCTTAAAAGCAAGGGTATTGGGGTATTCATAAGAAATACATTTCTCTTTCTGTAAAACATGATGATGTGAATATTGGGTTTTAAATGGCTGGAGATGTTCTTCTAGTGCTCTGGCATTATATTGCCCCCATCTCTGTGGTTTCTGCACTTTTTACAAACCATTTCCTGTTTACTGTTTCTTGATGAACAAAGTAAGTAAACATCATCTTAGTACGAACCCAACTTTCGTCTGGAAACGTTCCTAAAACCCCAAATCCCAGCCAATTCGTCCGTGGACAGAAATCCCGTAATCACGTAACGTCCCGGGACCCGTCACGCCTTTCGTACGTCTGCAATTTGTCCACAGTGGGTAAGAAGGAAAGCAGAAACAGACCCAAGCCTGAAGAAAGCACTGGCGCGACCACGGAGATGTTTAAATAGATTATTTTGTCTTGAGATGACTTCCTGTCCTCTATCTTCCATCTTACTCATTCACGTTAGGAGGGGTTTATTATTTTAGCTCCGTTTCAGGAAAGCTTCTTCCTAGCCAGCAGGACGGTTCAGTGGCAGCCTGAGGGATACGTGACATAAATGTAGGAGAAAAAAACAAGCAAACACTGATTGCTATAAACTTATAATACTGTGATGGAGCGAGAAAGTCAAGCCAAATTTATTTCCATAACACTTTTTCCAAAGGAGCATTGCCTCAAAGCAGCTTTACAATGTTATATGATCTTAAAGGGCCCACCCCGGATTGAGCAAGCCCAAGGAAACAGTGGACAGTGGAAAGGAAAAACTCCCCGAATATAGAAGGAAGAAACCTTGGGAGGACCAAGACAATAACACAAAACAATGACAATGACCAGAGCTTTATATACAATAGAATTTAAATGATCAACTTTAACTTTTACTTCGTTGTGGACAGCATGAATATTTCCATTTCCATTTCTTTCTTATCAAACATCCATTCCTACATTTCGGACCTGCAACACCTTCCAAAAACAGACTCTTTGAACACCAGATTTATCGCCCAATCAAGCATTTATGGAGCCGGCTTTAACATAGAACATATTTGCCTTCAAACTGAACCGAATCTCATCTTGTATCCAGGCTAAAGGCGGATTAACAGGGTAATCAGCACCTCCCCAATAAACTTGAATATTGTAATCGCTTATACAGATCAGTCCTATATTCATTCAGTCCCAAAAACTCTTTCTTGGTGAGTTATAATAATATTTATATGTCTTTTTATGTCTTGTAGTGAATCCAGCATACGATTTGGGCACCGTGTGCATTTATAAGGTTCAGGTAAATAATTTGTGTAGAAGCAAAAAGGTTCAGGCTACATTCCTGCAGTCAAACACACTTCTCTTTAGTAATGCCAGTGGACCATTGGACAGCCGAGAAGCTAAGTATCCATTTCTTCTTCAGTGGTTGTACAGCGGGTCGGGGGATCAAAACCACATGTTAAGCCTGGGAAGGTTCTGGTAAGGGTGTGAGCTGTCAGGGTTTGGGATTCTGTTACAGTGCTAGTGATGACCTGGGCAAGAAGTTACGTCCTCGACCCACCTCCAATAGGGTCCTTGGAGAGGTATAATGAGACGCAGATGCAAAGTTAACCAGTGCAATCACATTTTGAGTGTTTACACCTCCAACTTATAACACAAGGCAAAAAGCTCCACAAACCCGAATTATCGAGGATTATCAAGTTCAAGATCAACTTCTGGTACTCAGAGTGAACTTGAAGGACAATATATTACAAGGTCAAGCACATTATTAAAAAAACATTTTAAATAAACAAATTCCTGGATCTTAGCAAAAAAAAAAAAAACAAACGTTAAAACAAATGGATGGAAAAGGTTACGCAAAGCCATTTGCTAAGGCTCTGGGGCTCCACGGATGGTTCCGAGTAGCCATTAATAGTTGATCCCACGAGTGGCCACTCTGCCAAAAAATCTCTCCCCAGTGCAAGGCGTAAAACCATCCAGGAAGTCAGAAAGAACCCTAGAGGAACATCCGAAGATCCTCAGGCCTCTGTGATGTCAAGTAAGGTCAGTGTTCATGAGTCTCCCATCAGAAAGCAAGGCAGAAACGATTGATCACTAACAAGAATGTCAACGATGGTCTCAAATTAACCAAGCAGCACCTGGATAATCCTCGAGGGTTTGGAACAATCTTCTGCAGACAGATGAACGTGTTGAGGAAAACCTTCTCCCTTATTTTTTAAACTGCAACGGTGGCGACCTGATACTAAATGCAACCAGCGACTAGAGCTGACACAAATCCTATAACCAAACATAATTTAGCATGATAAATAAACCATAATAAAACAGTAAATTAAAGCTAGCAATGGGAAAAAAATGATAATAATAATAAGGATGATGGTGATTCTAATCCTGATTTATCCAAAAGAAGCATCTATTAAAGGCTGAGTGATTGAGGATTAAAGATGAACGGTGGAACTCCCTCCAGTTTATCACCAAATGTTTTATAAACGATGTTCCTCTAATAAAGACTGGAAGGGATTTACTGTAGATATTTCTTCCAGTACAGACCATAATATCATTAAACCATTCCGAATCTGGAGAAATTTCAATCCTAAAAAGCCTAAACTAACAAGGGGTGATCTCTCGACCCTCCCTCAGAACCATCATTCATGAATATCTGATAGAAGTACATGAGTAAGGGATTACTTTGTCAAACTTTTATCAAGCTCTGCAATACAGAGTTACATTCACAAATAACACTTAAAACTTTACTGTACAAAAAAGAAGGCATCTAGTAGACATCGAGAATGGACCGTCAACATGGAAACGGGGATTGTGCTCAGACCAATCAGGATTACAGATCTTTAATGGACCAAAGATGAAAAAAAGCATCCAGACTGTTAAGATAAACAAGTCAAAAAGCCAGGGTCCGGACCCTTGGTAAAGGTCTTTTACACTTCTGTGATACAGCATTAATGCAGAAAAATGTTAGGATTTTAGACCAACATAAACTGCCTTCAGAACGACATCTTTACCATGGCTGCACATATTACAAAGCCATGGCTGTGGAACAAGAAGTGTGTACGGGTACTGAACTGGCCCTATATGTGTGGAAAATTTAGAAACAAAAATTAAGACCTGAAACACTAAATCAGTTTAGTGTCGGGAGAAGGAATGGAAAAGAAAAAGTGGTAAATGAAAGAATTATTATATTAACAAAATAAAATGCTTTTGACTAGGAAAAAAAACATGAAATATCTTGGGTTCATACGATCTGCAATTACATGAAAGACAACGTTAGAAACGCTGCACAGTTTTCCTATACTGTCCCAACTTTTAGTGATTTGGGGTCCATATTTTAACCAGGATATAGTTCTGTCTCAATCTCGTCTTGTCATGTACCACATATCAGTAAAGTATTTTGACAGAGCCTGATGGAAGGGTAAAGCGACCGAACGTTGTTATTGACGAAATGTCAAACCTTATGAGGTCATCCAAAGCTTAACAAGCATTTAGGTTAAGAAATGACTCAACCTTAACATCTACATTTAGCACATTTACTACACTTCCATTTTGTCCAAGATTCAGACTGCACCACTGAACATTATTGCTCTTTTATTAGTGATCAAAGAGCAAAATAATTAACATAAAAGCTTTTCAATTGAAAGTCTGTTCGAATTTGGCTCGTGAAAATGCTGACTGGATATAGAGTTTGGAGAGCAACCAACCATCTCAGCTCAGATACGACACATTCATTTGAAAAACATTACCACTTTAAACATGCGTGGGAAAATATCTCCTAGAAAAATAGGCCAAGATGTCATTTAGCATCCCGGTTCTACCTGAATGAAGACTGTTCCAGGTTCTGTTTCTTTGTCTTTCTGTGTCCATCTTGCCAGGTTATCCCCCTTTCTTTGAGTCTCAGAGGTCTTTGGGTCAGTCTCCGTGAGCTTTACGTTATACTAAGGGAATCGAACCCGAGTGCCCAGCATACTGGACAGCTGTGAGATCTTGTAAAGCTATCTTGACTCATTATCTTAAACTAACTAAAGGGGTCAAACTGATTCCTACACTTAAGGTCTATCTTAAATCTGACACTTGTTTACGAAATAGATTTAAAATATATTGCCATGATTAGTAACTCACTCATAGATAAATACTTATATAGCAACATAACTTCTTTCTAAAGTACTGTTTCGAGCCTGGTGCTTGGTTTTGTTTAGTTTTTTTTGTTGAGCAGATAAAAGCAAAGCTTATAATTGCTTACATTTTTTAACACGTAAAATATTTTGTGTACCTGTTATGCTTGCTAAACTGGTCCGTATGTACAATATTTTAGTACTACTGACTTACCGTTCGACTTTTTATTAATCCCATAAACTTCTTTAATCGTCCTAGTTTTTCGGTTTCAAACAGATTGTTTAAACAAACCGTTGTGGTAAAGTACTACACTACCCACAATTCCGAGCGCGAAACTCACCAAACAAAGCCGGGTTATAATAACGTGATTTTTTTTCGCGCCTAATTTGTACTGAACTGTAAAACTAGCGGATTTTCTTATTAATAAAACGTTTGAGAACGAGGCAAAGAAGGTGAAAACTAAGCTGAAATAATCTGAAACTAAACTGAATACATATATTGCAAAAGGTCAAAGCACCATGCGCCTTCTCTAGAAGAAAACTTGCGGACCTCCTCGTCAAAATGCATTATGGGATCGGTAGTTCTTTTCTTCATCAATTGAAACGCTGCATAAAAATGACCGTTTTCTCGTTTGAGTAATAGTTATGAGGTGATGATTAATAAGTTCGATGGTTAATTTAGCTGAACTCTCAATTTAAGTTCTTCATGAAAGGTCCACGAGGAAAATTAATTGTTGTCTAGTGTTTGCTTTAGACTATACCTATGTGTAAACAATGGCTACATTTGGATAAAATCTAATATTCATACAATAACAAAGCCATTGATAGCTCTGTAGACAGAGAAAGTGTTCAAGTATACTCCTCAGTGCGATTCCCATTTTATCTGGTGGAATATGTAGATATTCTTTACATAAAAGCTATATAAACATCTTTATCCGGTTGTGTAGTTTTTTTTAATTAAACAGCAAAATAGCACAAATAAGATCTTAAAAGAACTACAAGCAGTGCCCTGGTGCTTGGGCATGGCTAGGGAGGGAGCCATACCAACCAAGGTACCCATCATGCTCATGGTAAACCATCAGCAACACCAAAAAGTAATAAAGTGCATTATTAGAGGTTAAAGTTAAAATATCCAGCTATAAACACTTCATGAAAGGAAGGAAGGCCTGAAATGTAATCTGGGTGCCACCAAGGATGCCCTCCTCCACCAACAACTGCGTGATTGCATAACGGTGCATTCTTAGCTCATTCAGTAGGCCAGCTACTTCCACAAGACCAAGGTTTGTGGTTTTAAGGGCTTTAGAGCTTTAAAACTCCTCCCGTGTTTAATAAATGCCTTTTTCTGAAGCTGTACAGTTCTACATTAATTAAAAACCAATGTATTAATAACTTTAGCTCCATTAGAGACCTACACCTTCCTCTTGCTATGGTAATATTGACTAAAATTACTAAAATTTCTTTGGACTGTAAACAGAAGAATGCTTTCGTTCGGACCGACCAAAATCTTTTCATGTAAACCAGCGGCAGGTGGCTCCCGGGTCGTGTGTGTGTGTGTGTGTGTGTGTGTGTGGTGCTATTGTTCAGTGTTTCCTGGTCACTTCCAACCGTTTCTGGTTGTATAGGAAAGGGAAGTTGACATAATGCAGGGTTTGGCACCTGCTCACAGTGAGGACTGTAATGATTAACAATTAATTACGGAACACACAGTTAATTACAGAGGAAAAAATTAAAAAAATTATCAGTAACCCTATGAACTGTTCATGATATCATATTTATTTATGTTAAGGACCAGACTTTTTAGGCAGTAATATTTTGTGTTTCTGAACGCACCTTGTTACTGAAAATGGTTTGTGCAACGAATTTTTGGATATCGGTATATCTTTTAAATTCAGTTCTCTTGTAAAAGATACCCTTTATATTTACAATACAGTAGCGTAAAAAGACTATGTGACTATGCTCAACAGCCATTTCGGTCAACGACCTGTTTCACAGAACATGAACATAAATCAACATGAATCCAGAGACATGGGTTCGATTGCTGTTCTGCATGGGATATCTCATTCCAAAGACATGTGTTAGGTCATGTGTCACAGTGTGTGTGTGTGTGTGTGTGTGTGTGTGTGTGTGTGTGTGTGTGTGTGTGTGTGTGTGTGTGTGTGTGT
>JAUZST010012765.1:0-11299 GCA_034779995.1 Parotocinclus haroldoi
CATTTAATATATTCATTTAATATTAAATCAATGCCAGGAGCTTTACTGTTCTTTAATTTCTTGATGTTTTTCAGTACGTCTTCCTCTGTTATGGGGTAATTAAGTATTTGTGTTTATCACAGTGTTAGTGTTGTCATCATTGGCAAGCTGCTTAAAAGGATCATAAAATTTATCGTGTTACAGGAATTTTAGTGTTTTTCTTTTGTCCATTTAGAATTCTCCAGTATGCTTTAGGGTCACTACTTCTATTTTTTCTAATGAAGCTCTGAGAAGTTATAAAAAAAATCATTTATGATTTTGTAATAGAGCTTAATAGAGACTTAAGATGTAGGAATTGTCAAGAAAGTTCTATAGTGGTCATCACAAACTTGTAATAGAGATTTATTAATAGAGACTTAAGATTTAGTAATTGTTAAGAAAGTTCTATAGTCATCACAAACTTGTAATAGAGACTTAGTAGAGACTTAAGATGTAGGAATTGTCAAGAAAGTTCTATAGAGGTCATTTTGTGCGTTTTTGGATGTTTACCGAATATAGTCTAAAAAATAAGCGAAGACGATCTAACACACTTTTAATGACGATTTGAGAATTGTTGAAAACAATTGAAAACAACTTGAGAGGATCTGAAAAGTTGAATATGTCAATTTCAAACCCTTTGAAGTTAGTACTTAGTCTTTTATGTTGGTTATAAAGACTAAAATTGTTGGAACAGTCGAAAATGTTCTCTAGAGATCATTTGGTGTGATTTTGGATGTTTACCGATGAAGCTCTTAGAAGTTAGTAAAAACGGTCATTTATTTTGTTTATTACGTTTTAACACGATTACATATTAGTCCTTACAGTCTATTGAGTTGGATTTATTCATGTTTACCGGACATTCTGAGAAATGAGTAAAAACGATCATTTAAGTCTGTTATGACGATATAACACACTTGTAATGACTATTTCAAAAATCTTGAAAACGATCAAAGCATGTGTTTAACATTATTTGACAAATTAAAAAAATGATCTTATATACAACTTGAGAGGATTTGAAAAGTTGAATATGACGATTAAACACTTTGAGAAAACAAATAGTGTCATTACAGTCTGTTAAGTTGGTTATTACGAATAAAGTTGTAGGAATTGTCGAAAAGGTGTGTTTTTGGATGTTTACTGCAGATAAATGACGATCATTTAAGTCGGTTATGACGAACTAACACACTTGTAATGACGATTTGAGAATTTTTGAAAAGGGACGAAGCATGTGTTTGTTATTACTTGAAAAAATAATGAAAACAGCTTGAGAGGATCTGAAAAGTTGAATATGTCGATTTCAAACCCTTTGAGAGACAACATGAAGTCTTTTATGTTGGTTATAACGACTAAAATTATTGGAATAGTCAAAAAAGTTCTCTAAAAGGTCATTTAATGTGATTTTTGATGTTTACTGACGAAGCTCGTAGAAGTTATTAAAAAGTACCATTTATCTTGTTTATTACGATTTAACACACTTGTAATGGAGAAAACACATGAATTTAGTCCTTACGGTCTATTAAGTTGGTTGTAACGACTAAAGTTGTTGGAATAGTCGATTTTGGATGTTTACTTATAAAGATCTGAGAAGTTAATAAAGACCACATAAGTCGGTCATGACGATCTAACACACCACATGATGTCGATTTGAGAAATCATGAAAAGGGTTGAAGTATGTAATTAACATTATTTGAAAAATTAATAAAAAGGTGCTGAAAAAAATTGAAAAGTTGGATATGAAGATTTAAGACCCTTACAGAATAAACATGAAATTAGTCCTTAAAGTCTTTTAAGTTGGTTATAAAAACAAAATTTGTTTAGATAGTGGAGAATGGTCATTTAGTGTGAATTTGGCAGTTTACTGATGTTAGTAAAAATGTTTGTACAACGTTCATTTATGTCGGTCATTACGATCTAGACAACATATGATTTTACTGCTTACAGTCTGGTTATAACGACTGGAGTTGTTCTAGAGTTTTTCTTGTGTGAATTTCCATGTGTTCTAAAAAGATTAAAAACGATCATTTAGGTCGATTATTTCGATGTAACAAACGTGCTTAGACAACATATGATGTTAGTCATTACATCCTTTTAAGTTGTTTATAACAACTTAAGTTGTTGGAATTGTCGAAAATGTTCAATGGAGGTTATTTGGTGTGATTTTCGATATTTACCGAACACTGAGAAATATTAAACACGCTCATTTGAATCGGTTATGACGATCTAACACACTTGTAAAGACGATATGAGAAATCATGAAAAGGAGCGAAACATGTGTTTAATATTACATGAAAGATTAATAAAAACGATATTAAAAACAACTTGACAGGACATAAAAAGTTGTGATTTTGTATGTTTACTAATAGTAAAAACTTTCATTTATGTCGGTTAATAAGATCTAACACACTTTTAATGGAGAAAACATATGAAGTTAGTCATTACAGTCTGAAGCTTTTGTAATAGTCGATAAGTTTCTGTAGAGGTTATTTTTGTGTGATATGTACAAATGAAGCTGTGAGAAGTTATTAAAAATTATCATTTTTGTTGGTTATTTCAATGTACCAAACTTGTAATTGAGACATTTAACATTCTGTTAAATTGGTTATAACGACTAAAGCTCTTTGAATTGTCGAGAAGGTTACAGGAGGTCATTTAGTGTAATTTTGAATGTTTACCGGACACTGAGAAATAAGTAAAAACGATACTTTAAGTTGGTTTTTGACGATCTAACACACTTGTAATGACGATTTGAGAGTTCTTTAAAGGGGCAGATCATATGTTTAATATTACTTAAAAATTAATAAAAACGATCTTAAAAAGACTTGAGAGAATCTGAGAAATTGAATATGAGGATTTGAGACTCTCATTACAGTGTTTTATGTTGGTTATAACGACTAATTTTTTTTGAATAGTCAAGAAGGTTCACTTAAGGTCATTTCTTGTGATTTTGGATGTTTACTGATGAAGCTTTGATAAGATAGTAAAACCTTTCATTAATCTAAGTTATTACGATCGAACACACTTTTAATGGAGAAAACATATGAAGTTAGCCATGACAGTCTGTTATGTTGGTTAACCGACGGAAGTTTCTATAGAGGGTACTTTTCTGTGTGAAATTGCACCTCCGAGTTATTAAAAAAGATCATTTATGTCAGGTATTTCGATCTCACAAACTTTCAATGGAGACAACATACAGATTATGAAATTAGTGATAACAACTAAAGATTATAGGAGGTCATTTGGTGTGATTATTCATGTTTACCAAAAACTTTCTAAGAAATAAGTAAAAACGATCTTTTAAGTCGGTTATGACGATCTAACACCCTTGTAATGATGATTTGAGGAATCCTTAAATGGGTCAAAGCATGAGTTTAACATTACATGAAAAATAAAAGAAAACTATCTTAAAAAGAACTTGAGAGGATTTGAAAAGTTGAATATGATGATTTGAAACACTGTTAAGTTGGTTAAAACGACTAGAGATAGTTATGTGTACTAATGAAGCTCTGAGAAGATATAAAGAACTTTCATTTATGACGGTTATTTTTATGTAGCAAAATTGTCATTGAGCCAACATATGAAGTTAATTACATTCTCTGTATTTAGTAGGTCATAAACAACATATGAAGTTAATTACATTCTCTGTATTTAGTAGGTCATAACGACTTAAGATGTAGGAATTGTCGAGAAACTTTTAAAGAGGTCATTGTGTGTGTTTTTGGATGTTTACCGGATACTCTGAAAAATAAATGAAGACGATCATTCAAGTCGGTTATGACGATCTAACACACTTGTAATGACAATTTGAGAATGTTTGAAAAGCGTCGAAGCATATCACTTGAAAAAATAATGAAAACGATTTTGAAAACAACTTGAGAGGATCTAAAAAGTTGAAAATTATGATTTTAAACCTTTTGAGAGACAACATGAAGTTAGTTTTTAGTCTTTTATGTTGGTTATAACGACTAAAACTGTTGGAATAGTAGAAAAAGTTCTCTAGAGGTCATTTGGTGTGATTTTTGACGTTTACTGATGAAGGTCTTAAAAGTTAGTAAAAACAGTCATTTATTTTGTTTATTACGATCCAACGCACTTCTAATGGAGAAAGCATATGATATTAGTCCTTACAGTCTATTAAGTTGGTTGTAACGACTAAAGTTGTTGGAATACTCGATAAGTGTCTATAGAGGTAATTTCGTGTGATTTTGGATGTCTACTGATGAGGCTTCTGACGATCTAACACACCACTTATAATGTAGATTTGAGATCATGAAATGGGTCGAAGAATGTGTTTAATATTATTTGAAAGACAACTTGAGAGGTTCTAAAAAGTTGAATATTACGATTTGAGACCCTTACAGAGACAACATATGAAATTAGTTCTTACTGTCTTTTAAGTTGGTTATAACGACTAAAATTATTTAAATAGTGGTGATGGTTCTATAGAGGTCATTTGGTGTGATTTTGACTGTTTACTGAAGAAGCACTGATAAGTTAGTAAAAGCGTTCATTTAATGGAGACAACATATGATGTTAGTCATTACAGTTGGTTATAACGACTAAAATTGTTGGAATAGTTGATAAGGTTCTATTACGTTTATCTTGTTTGAATTTGCATATGTACTAATGAAGTTCTAAAAAGTTATTAAAAACGATCATTTAGGTCGGCTATTTCGATGTAACAAACTTTTAATGCAGACAGCATTACAATCATTTAAGTAAGTTATAACGACTAAAGTTGTTGGAAATGTCGAAAATGTTCTATTATAGTGGAGAAGATTCTGTAGAGGTCATTTGGAGTGATTTTGGATATTTATTGGACACTACGAGAAATAGTAAACACGATCATATAAGACGGTTATGATGATCTAACACACTTGTAAAGACGATTTGAGAAACCATGAAAAGGGGCGAAACGTGTTTAATATTACATGAAATATTAATAAAAACGATTTTAAAACAACCTGAGAATATGACAATTTCAGACATATGGACACATATAACAGTTGTTGTAATAGTCGATAAGTTTATATAGAGGTTAATTTTTTGTGATAATGGATATGTCCTAATGAAGCTATGAGAAGTTATTAAAAACTCATTTATGTCGGTTATTTCAGTGTAACAAACTTGTATTGGAGACATGAAATTAGTCATTACATTCTTTTAAGTTAGATATAACGACTAAAGCTGTTGGAATTGTCGAGAAGGTTACAGGAGGTCATTTGGTGTAATTTTTGATGTTTACCGAAGACACTGAGAAATAAGTAAAAACGATACTTTAAGTTGGTTCTTGACGATCTAACACACGGGTTAAAGAATGTGTTTAATATTACTAAAAAATTAATGAAAACGATCTTAAAAAGACGACCAGATCTAAAAAGTTGGTTATAACTGTCTTTTAAGTTGGTTATAACAACTAAATTTGTTTAAATAGTCGAGAAGGTTCTCTTGAGGTCTTTTCTTGTAATTTCGGATGTTTACTGATGAAGATTTGATAAGACAGTAAAAACGTTCATATATAGGTTATTACGATTGAACACACTTTTGATTGAGACAACATGAAATTAGTCATAACAGTCAGCTAAGTTGGCTATAACAACTAAAGTTTTTGGAAAAGTCAGTAAGGTTCTATGGAGGGTATATTTTTGTGTGAATTTGCATGTGTACTAATAAAGCTCCGAGAAGTTATAATAAAAAATTATTTATGTCAGGTATTTCAGTCTCGCAAACTTTTAATGCAGACAACATACAGTCTGTTAAGTTGGTTATAACGATTAAAGTTGTTGAAATTGTCGAAAATGTTCTATAGAGGATATTTGGTGTTATTCTGGATATATACCGGACACTATTAGAAATAAGTAAACACGATCATTTGAGTCGATTTTGACGGTCTAACACACTTATAAAGATGACTTTAGAAATCATGAAAAGGGACGGAACATGTGTTTAATATTACATGAAAAATTATTAAAAACGAGCTTAAAAACAAATTGAGAGGATATAAAAAGTTGAATATGACGATTTGAGACACTTATAGATACAACATATGAAGTAATTACAGTCTGTTAAGATGGTTATAACGACAAGTTTGTGTAATAGACGATATGTTTCTATAGAGGTTTATTTTGTTTGATTATTGATATGTACATATGAAGCTATGAGAAATTATTAAAAACTATCATTTATGTTGGTTATTTCAATCTACCAAACTTGTAATGGAGACAACATATGAAGTTAGTCATTACGGTCTGTTAAGTTGGTTATAACGACTAAATTTGTTTAAATGCTCGAGAAGGTTCTCGAAGTCATTTCTTGTGATTTTGGATGTTTCCTGATGAAACTTTGATGATAGTAAAAACATTCATTTATGTCGGTTATGACGATCGAACTCACTTTTGATGGAGACAACATATGAAGTTAGTCATTAGACTCTGTTAAGTTGGTTATAACGACTAAAGTTGTTGTACTTGATTTTGTATGTTTACCAAAACAATCTGAGAAATAAGTAAAAACGATCATTTAAGAAACATAAAAATACAGTACTGGGAACCATTAACCAGCTACAGTTATCCACCTACCTAAAGATACTCATAATTGATCTAATAAACAATGAAAGTTTCTTCAGAATATTTACACTTGTGTTCTGCATTAAGTCAGCATATTTGAAAATTGTTGGCCTAACCATGTAGTACCTCTGTATATACATATCCCTCCACCTTACAATGTCCTCATTAGTGCATTCAAGAAGAACATGAAATTCATCCCCTATAACATTACTATTACACTTATTACATAATCTTTCTTCTCTATTTACTCCTGTGTATCTACCCACATTTATTGGTAATCTTATATTATTAGTTCTGAATCTGGTAAGCATGATTCGGCTACTCTTTGGCAATTTAACAAGATATGCCTCCATACCATAAACAAACTTAAATGTTTTGTAATTACAATATAAAGTTTTTGTTGACAAATTATGACACCAACTAGTGATCCACTGATCTTTTAATCTCCTTTCAACTGCTTTTTTAAACCAAATTGTGTTGGGAACATTTTGTGATATCCATATCCCTGACATACCACACTCATTTAATAGTTTCTTAACAAAAGCAACCCAGGGAGAAGTGTATAACCCTGTCCTGTCCAAATGTAACAAACACTGATACATTACATAAGATAATTTAGTGTGTTTACCTGAAATCAACCGAGACCAATAACAAAGCATTCTACACTTGATGTGAATTTCTACTGGGTACACTCCAAGCTCACCATACACCATATCATTGCTAGTGTTTTTATGAACAAACAACATCTGCTTTAAGAATTTTAAATGTAATAACTCTACTTCCCTTACAATAGAATGTCCCCAAATCTCAGATCCATAGGTCAATATTGGCATCACCATGGTATTGAAAAGTTCCATCTGCATGTCTACTGGCATGTCAAATTTTCTGCATTTACCTATCAGTGAATACATTGCCCTTGTTGCTTGTTCTTTCAACTCCAACTCTCCTTTTCGAAATCTGCCATTGTAATTAAATAATACACCAAGATATTTATAATCTTCTACCACCTCTATGTTTTCTCTGCCAAATTCAAATTTATATTTATTTACATCAACTCTTCCCCTACTGAATACAACTACTTTTGTTTTACTACAATTTAACTTTAATTTCCATTCAATACAGTAGGTGTGTAATGCTATCAGGGCCTGTTTCATTCTTTCCTCACTATCACATAATATAACTGTGTCATCTGCATACATTATAACAAAGAGTTTCAAAAAAGAGTTTATCAAATCATGACCAAAGTCTAGGAAATTGCAGTTATGTTGGAGTAATTGACTTTCAATATCATTAACATAAAAGGCAAAGAGCAGTGGTGACAGATTTTCCCCTTGCCTTACTCCCATATTGCATACAAAATTGTCAGATATCTCTTGATTTACCATTATACAAGATTTGATGTTGCTATACATGTTTCTGATCACATTCAGTATTTTTCCACTCACTTTTTCTCTCACCAGCTTGTACCACAGACCATCCCGCCACACCAGATCAAAAGCTTTCTTATAGTCCACAAATAAACAAAACAACTTCTTTTTTCTCCAATTAAACAAATCAATTACACATTTAAGCAAAAAAATATGATCTAGGGTGGAGTACTCATGCCTAAAACCAGCTTGTGTTTCATTGATAATATTGCTGGTGTTAGAGTATTCACTTAATCTGTCATTAAGAACTGAGGTGAACAGTTTGCCCATACAACTGAGCAAAGTGATACCCCTGTAGTTATTGACATCATCAATGTCACCCTTGTTTTTATAAATTGGTACAATCTGGCCAACCAACCATTCTGATGGCATAACACCACTGTCAAGAATCTTATTAAAAAGCTTAACGTATAATAGTAACAAAATTTGCTGGGTACATTTAATATATTCATTTAATATTAAATCAATGCCAGGAGCTTTACTGTTCTTTAATTTCTTGATGTTTTTCAGTACCTCTTCCTCTGTTATGGGGTCATTAAGTATTGGTGATGGGTCAGTGTCATTGTTGTCAGGGTCAGTGTTTGTGTTTATCACAGTGTTAGTGTTGTCATCAATGGCAAGCTGCTTAAAATGATCATAAAATTTATCAAGTGTTACAGGAATTTTAGTGTTTTTCTTTTGTCCATTTAGAATTCTCCAGTATGCTTTAGGGTCACTACTTCTGTTTTTTCTAAGTTCTTTAATTAAGTTCATCCTCTCTTTAGCTTTTACTCTTTTTAATTCTCCTTTGTATCTTTTGCTTTCCTCAATCATTTTATCAAAATTTACTCTGTTCTTATGAAGGTTATACTTATGCCTGGCCTTGTGATATTGTTTCCTGGCTTGAAAACACTGGTGGTCATACCCCTCTAAGGTGGCATTATTACTCTTTTTGAGGTATATTTTCTTCTTATGTTGTGGAAATATTGCAAGCGCAGGCACAATTAGTATTTGTTGAAGTTCTTCGCTAATATCGTTAACATGTAAATCATCAATATTTGCTATCAAGTCACTCACCTTGCCAACATCAATGCTCCTCTCATACTCACTTTTTTTCTCATCATTCCATTTACCTGGTTTCATACTTGACTGTCTTACCTCCTGTGTGTTTGTGTCTATAGTGGTTTCATTATCTGTGATATTAAATTTCAGTTGTGCATGTAATCCACAGTGTACATCAGAGAGCATTGCATCATATTCTAATATTCTAAAAGTTACAACATAATGCATAATTAGTGGAGTACCTAATATATAATCTATGGTTGTATTGTATGTTGTTGTAAATTTTCCCACATTACAGTCTACACCTAATCTACCATTAAATATATGTACCTGATTATTTCTGCAAATTTCCACCAATTTTTTACCATAAGAGTTCCTGTCTGGGGTTAAGTCCTGGTTAGCTCTGTCCACAACTATGCCAAGGTCAGTTAGACTTGTGCAGGGAATATCATCAGGCACTTGATCATCATCTCCATCACAAACATATTGTACATCTGACATAGTGAGAGTATGAGCATTAAAGTCACCACACAGTATATGTTCATAATCATGGCTAGTGTATGTAAGTAAAAAATCATCTAATTCATCAAAATGTTGTTCCTTACCATACCTTGAATGGGAGGGAGGAATGTAAACACTGCTAATCACCACATCTTTCTCCAGACTTACCCTCCTCCCATATACTAAGATAGATAGTAAACATTCATAGTTATTTTTTATAAGTCGCCACTTGAAAGTAGCATCTTTCTTGATAGCAATAAGGATACCACCAGACTTAAACCTACTTAACTTGCACCTGTTCTTAAAAACAATTTCAAAACCAATATTCTCCAAACTTTCTTTTATATTATTCATGTCAACATCATCACATTTAGTTTCACATAAACAGATGACATTATAATTCTTTATAGTACTAACAAAATCTGTTGATAGAAGCTTTGATTTAATACCACATACATTAAGTGATAAAATATCAATACATGAATGGTGTGACATACATTGTATGGAATTAGTATTGTCTTTTGAGCATGATACAGTGTTATTATAGTTGGTTGTAGGAGTGTTGTGTTGTACACATGTCATTGAGTCTGTATTGTTCAGTATAGGTGTGTTGTATTGTGGTAACCTATGTGTAGTTGTGATATACTGTGCTCCTGCGTTTTCCTAGATCAAATGATCCAGCTTGAGTTTCTTCCAATCAGGAGAAGTAATCCCTATTTTTTCTAGGTCATCAGGGGTGTTTATAACCACAGGCCTGCCCCCACTAGTGAGCCAGGCTACTACACTTCCCTCTCTTGTAGACACATTTTTTACTGTTTCCTGTTCTTTCACCAGGCTCATCATTTTGGCTCTTAGGGATGTTAAGTCCTCATTTATATATACCTTTCTTTGTCTACCTTTGAGCTTTTTCTTGTTGCTCATTATCTCATTTTTTTTCTTTCTGTGACAAAAATGCACAATCACTGGCCTTCCTCCATCTCTAGGTTTACCCAAGCGGTGTGCAACTGAGATTTCATCTGGCTTGAGTTTCACACCAATGTCCTCAGCAATCTCAATGACTTTGGCTTCAAGCACCTCCTCAGTTTCGTCGTCGTCCTCCTCTATCCCAGATATGCGCAGGTTATCCCTCCTGGAGTACTGCTCTAACCTGTCATTATCATATTTATTCAGCAGACAGTACCTTTGCATTTCAGCGGCCTTCCTTTCCATCTTGTCCGTGAAATCCTTGATGGCAGAGGTTACAGCTGTAGACACTGCTACTGTTATTATGTTAGCCAGGCTGGGTAGAATCAATGCAGCTACGTCCCTGACAGTTTTACTTGCGGTCTTACCACTTTCCCTGGATATATTGGCGAGCTCTACATCAATCTTCGCCTTCACTAAGTCTTCCAACTGTGAGTCAACAGAGTGTGCCATGGCTGGTGGATACGGTGTGGGCTGGCGTTGTTTGTTTACCTGCCACAAGGATCTGAACAGGTGTACAAATGTCTGTTTACCTTATGTATCGGCTTCACAAGTATCCCCTGGACTCAGTAATCATGACATCAGGGCTGTCAGGTGTTCACGGCTCCCTTATGTAGCAGTAGGTACTCCGTGGTGTGGTAATTATGGCAAAAAACACTTCCAAGTATGGAGCTGTCTCAGGTATGTCAGCTTGGTGCGCGCTTCTTCTTGTAGGTGAGTGCTGTACCTTGAATTGAGTCGTAGACGGGCTAGAGCGACATCCTCCCTTCTGTTCCTCCTGTATGA
>JAUZST010012766.1:0-11299 GCA_034779995.1 Parotocinclus haroldoi
TCCATGTCCATCCATCCACTGGGCCTGTTCTGAGAAGAACGGGAGGCCATAACCAATTGCAGTACAGTATTGCTAATAAAAATACTCAGTCAGTGTATTTTCATTTTCAAAAAAGAGGACGGCAGGAGGATAGCACATGGCAGCAAGATGATTATGACTGGTAGAAGAGTGAGAGGTCGGGGTCGGTGGGATTCATGTGACGTGGTAGTACTGTGAACTAAATATATATTCTTTTTACCCTCTGCTGAGTTCAAATTGTTTATTGCTGTTATTTGCGTGCAAATTTGGCTGTGTCCCTAAACTCATTTGACTTAAAAATGTGCTATTTCAGGTGATCTGGTATGTCCTGGTACACACTAGCTACATGCTCCCCCCTTGCTTCTTGATATCACTGTTTAGTGGTGTTTCTTTGCAAGCTGAGCTGTAATGATTGAAAAGCAAGTTGACCAATGGTTGTGTGTGGGAAGTACACAATCGAGCAATTGTGTACACATCATGTATTGTGACTGTTGATAACAAACGCCATAAGAAATAAAACTAAATCCAGTGCATTTGTAGGACATTTTATGTCCTGAAGGCTTGTTGTTGAATATTGAATGTACTGAAAAGATTGTCAAACATCTGGTAGGCGTTCCTCAACACAAAAAAATATATTTTAAAAATTTGCATTGGGACACCATCCACCTCTGAACAACAACTCCAGCGGATTCTCTTCTCATAATGTAGTTATATTGTAGTTCAATTTATATTATGCAATTATTTTATTTTTAATTGTGGTTCTCTTGTCACAAATGATTTCTAGAAACCGACCTTCAGGAAATTTCCTTCAGATCATAGGGAATTATTGCTATATCTAATCTTAATGATGTTATAATCATTAATGTGTTCTCTTTCTAAGGTGGTTTGACCATTGGACTGGGGCCTCATGAGCATAATTATTATTACTGATATAATAAGGTGTAATATTTAATTAATATATCATATAGCTCCAATCATTCCACAAGTTGATATCATCTGTGTAAGGTCATGGACAAAAAGATTTATAGGCTACAGATACTACATTTCTTTGGTATGCCGTGCAAATATGCCACACTTCACTGTTGAATGTACGTTTGCATGTTGTTACTGAATGTCATTAAAAGCTAGGATATGTTATCAGAGGTGAGTGCTAACAACAGAAGAGATCTAGCTTTTTTTAATCTAAGATGCTCATCTAAGATGTTCAAACTGCTCACCGCACATTCCCTTTATCACATTTCTTATTTCTTACTTTCGTTAATCTGTACCAACCTGCTACAGTAAACTGAAATCGAAATAATGGCTAGGTTTGATCAAGGACCTGGGTTTAGTAGGAATTTTGTTTTTACTGCACTGTTGGATTGGAATCTCTAGCTGTATTATCCTGAAAAACAATTGAAACAATTATTGAATGTATCACACGCTTGGTAATTTCTTCTAATTTTGACAGAATGTTTATTTATAGACCACAATGGTGATTTTTTTTGTTTTATATACTGGTGGGTTTAGTTTTTTTTTTTACCCTGGGTTAATGTTAAGTGTAGAATAAGACAAGTGCAAAGACAGTGATGATAGAATCCCACACAACAGATAAGCTTGCATATAGACACAATTCTGGTCTACGTTTGTACAGATAAGCCACTGATATTGATCAGCTTTGGTGGGACACAGTAAAGTTGGGTTGGATGAACAGACTCTTGTTCAGAGGGATGTAAAAGGTATGCTTCATTCAAAACTATTGCACAGGAGGATGGATCATTCTGTCTCACCAACTCTTTATCTTGACACTGCCATCCACAACTAACTTTTCCAAAAACGTTCTTTCCTGGGTACACAATGTTTTTTTTCTCTCCCTTAGGCACCCCAAACTCCCACCTCCTCTTTGCCCACTACAGACAATGAAGCCTTTGTGGACTAGAACCTACTACTTATGCCCTCGTTAATGTGAACTGCTATCCAGCATTACCAGATTTCAATGACAATGTGAACCAGGAGGAGTACACAGACAATGCCAAAACAGAAAACATTCAAACAGCGACTGCTGATCTGGACCCAAACAAGCTGAAAGAGTTGAATATAAATTTAAATCTTGATAGGAAGTCAGGCAAAGGTCCCAGGAGAAGTAGTGGAGAGGTATTCTCAGGTGAGTTTCAAGGTTATTGAGGTGGGTGGGGTGGAGGGAAGATAAAATGTTCTGACTAGAACTAACCCATTACATTTATTACACTGCTCACAAAAATAAGGGGATATTTCAAAATGAATATGAACCGATTAAAAAAAAGAAGCATTTGATTTTGTTTCATTAAACAAGATTATCAGAAAAGCAAATGAAGTCAAAGAAAGCTGCTTGATTACGCAAATGAGATGCACACTCAATTGTTATTGAGAATCAAGTGATATATTCATGGGCTGAACAGAAGCGTATCAAATTTGACAAGAGTGCCACACATTGACTGTCCACACCAACAGGCATGGATGGACATTTTCAGATTGTCCAGCAGTTCTTGTGGGATCCACTTCATATTCATTATCCCCCCTTTACGGTGGGATATGGGGTTCGATGCCGATAACAACCCTATAGCGGCATATGGCAGCCAGGGTCCGGAGGTGACCCCACCAGCCACGGACCCAGGATGCGAGCTTCACGAGCCGCGGGTCCGGGGTGCAGCCCCTACCAGCCACGACTCCCGGGCGCCATCAGCTGCCGGGGAAAGAGGCGGCGGAGTCCATACAGGACTGTGGGCGAACGTGCGAAAAGCACGATGAGGTGATGATTTGGGACGTCTCCCAAATTGCAAGGCACGGGGGAACTCCGAAATGCGAAAAGGCGAGTCGCAGCTCGCACGCGCTCGTAGCGCGAGAAAGTGCGCCGATTTGGGACGCTTTCCAAATCAAGAGGCACAGAGGCATTTCCGTAGCGCCAGAGGGCGAGCGTGAGCTCAAGCATGCAGTAGCGCACGAAGAAGAGGAGCCGGGGCGCATCTCAAACAGAGGCATGCAGCCAGCTGAAGTGAGGCTCGATAAGAGCTGGGTTGGAACAGAACGGGGAAACCTGGGTCTTTCCCTAAAAAGGCTAAATAACTCCAAGGTTTCCCTTGTACACATCCTTCAGCTCTAAACACCCCCGAATATTACCAACTGAACGTAAAGATGGCACAGCCGTGCAGTGTGTCAAGGCATTTGCACACCAGTGGTTAGGCGTGCAACAAGTTTATGGTAATGCGAAAGGACCTGGCAATGAACACTGCTAGAACTCCCACTTAAGTAGATGGAGACACACGTGTTTGTCATCAGGTCGTTAATCAGACACTGGTTATAAGCTGCCTCACTGACTGCTCTGTGACAGCAATCAGCGAGGCAGCACTGCGAGGGAAACGGTAGGAACCTTAACAGTTTACAACAATTCTGGAGCGTACTGTAGGTTTCAGCGCGAGTCCTTTTGGTCTCTGTTTGGTCTCTGGTCTCCTTTGGTCTCCGTTTGGTCAAGGGTGTATCAGCAAAACAAATCACCCAGAAATGGTTTAATACAAAGTGCTGATGATCAGAAAAGCACATTTTAAACATAAGTAATTAATTAATATATAAATGGCACATATGGATGGAGACATTGTATAGAAATTTTGTTTTTTATTTGTTTTGCAATTACAATAAGATTTCACCATTACACTGTTCTGCTGATTGAATATGCAATATCCTACAAAAGCAATTATAAACATCTGTATTGTTACAAGTGGAAAAACAAGTGTTATTTACTGTGCAACAACAAATAGATTTGTTCTAAATTTCTGATACTCATGAGAATTATTACCCTTTTTTGTTCCTCCCAAAGTACAAAACATATTCTGGATGTAAATTATTGGCAAGGAAATGAATAAAATACAAGTCATACAAATTGCAAACACATCTTTAAGCTAAACTTGAAAGTAATGATCCTATATCATAATTTGGAGTTCACATCAACAATGAAAGTGCTCAACTGCATTTAAAATCATTGCATTCTGTAATTACTTCTATTTGTTCACAAAGCACAAGAAATAAAAAGCTTCTTTTCATAAATTACACACTTAAAAAGGCAAAGCCCCGTAACAGTACAAAGTCTGATTACACAGGTTGCTCACACTTAGAAATGCAGTTAGGAAGGGCTCTCCCCAAACCTAGTGAACAAAGAACAGAATTCATCAGGCAGTCCAGCCAAATACCACAATTCAGTCGCTCAGAATGTATTCGACAGCATTTGCCAAGACTACCCAGGGTCATAATAAAGCCTCTATAATTACTGTAGAGTCCCTATTCCAGCATCCTTTACCAATGCGAAGTATCAAATCTTTACTTTTTTGTTACAAATAATAATCCAGACAGCACTGCCATTTCAGTCATGCCCAAAATCGCAAGGCATATGTTAGTTATTTTCCTGCGAACCTGTAGTTTCCTGCAAAATAAAAAATAAAAAGACATAGGTGAGTACCGGCAAACATTTTAGTCAGTATGTCCATCATTAAAATCAAGTACTGGTAAGGTAAACATAGCGGCTTTTTGAGTATTATCTAATCTAATCACAGGTCTTTTGCTGCAATGCGCTTGGGCAGGTAGTTTGGTCAAGGGAACCTTATGTAACTTTTGGACAGAAGATAAGACCATTTTATTTTACAAAGCTAGGATTACGTTCAAATCTTTTCTCTTTCGCCGTTATACAGAACATTGTTTCTGTATGTTGAGAAAATCAAGCAGTGTAACAAATGATCACGTTTCTCATTACTGAAGTGGCAGATTCCATTGTAAAATCAAGAATGCATTTAAAAGATTCAACATGGAGGTTTAGGGGATTAAGCAGTAGGAGATGTAATAAAAGCTACATTAGCTACATTGAATGTTCTCTTTGTACTTGTAACTTGTAACAGAAATAGCAAACCTTGGAAATTATTTCTACACATTGTTAGATATTTAGACACACTTGTCAGACATTAAGCTGAAGATTTAGGATTAACTGTTGTAAAAATTAACAACACTATAGGTACAATTAATCTCTTCGAAACTGGTTGAGGTTTTTAAGAAAAACAAAATCTGTGCAGTAAATAAATACAAATGGATTAATAATAAGAAGCTGTGGATAAATTATGTCTCCCATGCCACAGTGACATTTTTGGGTGGGTATTTTCATATGTTTGCTATATAATAATATACAGCCTGAATGAGGTAACCTGGTTAAGCTACGTTGACAGTTTTGCAATATGTAACATCATTAAATTTATTCGAAAACCACCTTATATGTTTTATTTTAGAGCTAAAATAAGTCTTTCACAACCACAATTCATAGTGATATCAATCTGTTTTCATGTTTATAAAAAAACACGAATACTAGGTGTATAACCTGATATTTTTATGCACTGATTAAACAATCCAAAACGTATTAACCCTGATGCCACATGCTACAACACTCTACAGTACAGTTCAGGACAGGTCGTAAATATCAGTTTAGTTTATCAGAATTTCATTGAGATATATTGATTGCTTCCACTTAAATATATTGATTTTTACTTAGGGAAGTTTCAATGCAAAACTCCTCCTGTATTGTGAATATGTATGTAACCACTGTTTTTTACATTTGGATTGCATTTTAACATGCAATGATTTGCTCTCAGTAAGATTGAACAGCTGAAGAGTTATTGTTAACATAGCAATTTAGCGTTCTTTTTTTTAGCATTCCATAGGAATGTTTAATAGGAAGTTGTATCATTTGGATCACCTGAAAACCATGTGAAGATAAAATGAAAGTTTTCTCTTTTTTCCTGTATTTGCTGATATTGTAAATACAACAGAGAATTGCATCTCAATTTAAAATGTTTGCAAAATTCATTTGAGATGTTATTTGTTTATTATACTGCTCCCATAAATTAGGGGATACTTCAAAATAAAATGTGCAATAATGAAATATCCCCTAATTTTCTTGAGCAGTGTGGTATGGGCGCCACGTTGTTACATTTTATGCATACTGCTCACAAAAATTAGTGGATATTTAATTATTGGACATTTTATTTTGAGGTATCCTCTAATTTTTGGGAGCAGTATATATGTTAATGCTGTGATGAAAACTTATATGTGTAACAGAAGTAACAGGTATTATTGGGTTTAATTAATGAATTACTCAAAAATGAATTTTATATTGATTCATTTAATGTTTATGTTAAGTGCAAGTGATATATTATCTTGCAAACTTACAAATGGTGTCCTCTCTCCAAATTTACTCCAGAATGTCATTTTGACTGTGTTCTTGTGCCCTGTTCGCTGATCAAAAGTCTGGCACGACTGGAAGGGGGGGCTGTACAAATGCAAGCTGGCTGCACATTCTGTGTGACTGACGTTCTCTACCCGATGCAGGCCGATGGAATCTGCAACACAGACATTCCAGTGGAAATGTATGAGGGGGTGATTATATTTCATGCTCTCATATACACTTTATATATACTTGCTGTCCATCTTATATATGTATATATCCTTGTTATCCAAAAGTGCCTTGGCAATGGGTCAGAGTTCAAAAATTCAGATAACATGAATCCTACTGGGAAATCATTACCTGGTTGTTAAATACTCAAAACAAGATCTACTTTCAATGATGTCAGTATTACTGACAGTCTAACTGTAGTCCTCCTCTTTGTGTATTCTCCTGTCCCCTGTCCTTCTCCTGAATGTGACTTCTTTTTTATTAAAAAATAAAACCGCGAAGTGGCAAGGGAACACTGTATTGGCATTTTAATAAGCTAAATGACTAAAACTAAGGTGAAGCTGACCTGATGGTGTGGCGAGTGAGAAGATGGGCAAAAACATTCGTTCAGTCGAATTGACATTTGGAGGCAAGCCAAGTGATAAAAGGAACACCCGATCGCTAGTACAAACTCACAAGTACTGAGTAAATATCAGTGCGTGCTGAAGCTCTCCCTGACCTCTGACATCATCAAGGCATTTGAAAATTATATATATATATATATATATAGATAGATAGATAGATAGATAGATAGATAGAGAGAGAGAGAGAGAGAGAGAGAGAGAGAGAGAGAGATGGATGGAGAGAGAGAGAGAGAGAGAGAGAAATAGATTTTTTTATCATTCTCTGTAAACCCCAGTAAACCCCAGGGGTTTGTTTACATGAAACTCATGTCAGTCTAGCACCAACAACCACAGCATGTCCAAAGTAACTTAAATCACATTCCTCGACCTTTCTGATGCTTTTCAGGTTGCAACTTTAGGTTGACCATGTTTACAAGACTAAATGCCAAACGATTGGCTGAATAGACATTTGCGATAATGATTATTACAGTGGCCGATGAGTATATATGCAATCTTACTCGGTTGAGCATCACATACTCAGTTGGAATTTCCTGCCATGTCTGAGAGTGTGTAGCTGGCAGACTACCAGTAATACATTTTCAATTTAAAATTTTCAAATTGGGTTGTTAAATAAACATTACGGTGCTAGCGTCTATATGAATATATATATATATATATATATGTGTGTGTGTGTGTGTGTCTATATTATTCAGTATTACCATTAATGTAAGCACACTGGTTTTCCAGAAGAGTGCGCTGAGATTTCTGGACCATGTTGCCTTTTTTGTCAGGCCACTCAAACAGCGTCTCTTTCAGCTGCCCCTGCAGGAGCTTTAGAAAGCAGTGCGAGTCTGCATGATCGTGGATACTACTGCAAGTGGAACACAACATAGACATAATCAGAATTTGCTGATAACTTCGAAAGGCATCCATCCCTCCCTCCATACTTCCACACACGCATCCAACAGCCTGCACAGCTAATTACCCACCTACCCACCCACCGACATAACAACAAAACTGAGCATCAGCATTAGCTGCAACTGCACCTGGCATTTGTAAATTAAATAACATTACAAACACAACAGTATTGCTGAACACCAATATAACATAGCAGCTTTATTTTGACAGGTAATGACATACTTGCGTTTTTGTCTCATTACAAACATTTTGAAGCTAAAAGTAAACCTTGTTGAGCCAGAATTTATGCTTATCAATGTATTATCTCAACTTTGAACAACACACCGCTCACCATGAGACCGTTGAACTCCACTATCAGCTGGCTGTCTCAAACAAGACACACAACAAAATCTACGAACTCTTACACTATTGCCTTAACCTCATTCCAGCTTGTACAATATAAAACATGTTCATTCTATGCTGCCTAGTCATTTTTTTAACTGAAGTGATTTATCACAACTGATCTCATTAGATCTCCAGCCATGTACTTGTCCTGTTAGATTTCACTTAACCTCAAAAATACTGTATAAATCTGCTGTACCCTGTAACACATCATTCTAAACTTCTTGTTTTTTTTCTCACAAGTAATTCCTTACCTTCCATGCCCTTCACCCCAACAGAGAATCATGAGGTTGAATTTTCCATTGCCTTCATCAACAAGGTTCCTGGTGTACCTACAGAGAAACACATCTTTGTGAGTAATCACATATATTACAGCTGTAGTGCACGTGTACATGACTGAACTTGCTGTTTTGATGTACCTTTCACATAACGTTTGTCAAAATAAGGTTTTAAATTTTCAAGTGAGTTTTGCACAAAAAAGGTCAAAAACTAATATTGATAAATCTTCATCAGATAATTTAACAATGACATAGAAATGTCCTTATCAGTCGTCAGACATCAAAAACATTTTGACTTACTATATATGTTCTCTGTGCTGAAAACAAACCTACTTGATTGAAATGTATCGTACAGTAGTGTGTATTACATTATTTATTTTAGAGATAAATTGCACACTCCCATATGCATATGGGTATGTTGATAAGTATGTCATTCAGAACATCATTTAAAAGCTATAATGTGTATGTGTGTGTGTGTGTGTGTGTGTGTGTGTGTGTGTGTAGTGGTTGTCTTTGTGCATACTGAACTGCTTCACACTGATAGCAAATATGCAAAAATGTGGCTGGTCCTCAAACACAAAAATGCATTTGATAAGAATTCAGAACAGATTTACTTCAAGGAGCAAAAATATATTCTTTAGGTTAAGGGCAGAGATAGTCTTAGATGATAATGGAGATATTTCTCAAATCTAAGGTACAGGCTGAACAGTGAATTATTTTGTAGTGTTAAATTATATAACCATGGTATTTAATACATGATCAATGGAAGAGTCTCACAAATGTATTGATACAAACGAGCCAGTGAGAGTGTGTGCGCGCGTGCGCAAGAGAGAGAGAGAGAGAGAGAGAGAGAGAGAGAGAGAGAGAGAGAGAGCGAGAGAGAAAGATAGAGAGAGAGAGTGTGTGTGTGTGTGTGTGTGTGCCCGAGTGAGTGTGCTGCCAAATCCAGAAAATGCTAAAGGCAGAACAGAGGCACACATGAAGCAGCATGATCCTCAGATTACAGATTGGGCGGCACAGTCAGATTTCACCCCTTAACTGTCGATTTCAGCAGTTGTTGGGTGTGTGTCTTGCACTTGCATGTGATTGGTGGCCTCATTCCCACCCTGTGCCATTAAATCTATAAAGGCCTCTCAAAACACAGAGCAGACTTGAGGTCATTGTAGAATAGCCTTTTCAAAACTCCAACAATAATCCCTTGGCAGGAAGAAGACAGCATTTTCCACTCTGCCTTTTGCACATTCCTATGATCAATCACAACTTATCTGCTGGAAGTTTACAATATTTAGAATCACATTAGAAGGCAGAATCTATAGGTGTTTGAAAATCCAGATCAAACTTGTGTTGTGTGGGGTCACTAAACAAACCCCTGTGAGTTTAAATTTTTTTAAATAGATTTGCAGGTTATTTCTTTGAAAATTAGCTTTCATTAATGTGCTGTGCTCCAGCTTAATTTTTTACATTAAAATGTGGTAGGTAAAAAATATAATGTCATTTTCACAGAAATGTGGCCTAAACTGAAACAATTTGCACTAATCTGCCTATAGGAGGGAGCAATAGATCTATATCATGACCACAACAACAGAAGTTCAACATCATTCTCATCCTTATGGATACTTAATTAAAAAAACGAGATAGAATTATTCTCCAAACCCTAACCAATGCACTGGATTCCTGTTCAAGACAAATATTACACTAAAATCTTTACTAGATGTTACTCGTAGGCTATATTAATACTACTAATAATAATACCTGTATTGGTCAAACTTGGCAAATTTCATCCATTCCTGTGGCTTACTCTCGTATGCCTCCATGATGCTCTGTACCTCCTCAATATTGACACTGTCACCTTCGAAGATTTTATGCAGAATTTGAATAAGGTCGTCCAGCGTCTCGGGTTTAATCACATCAGTCTGATCCATCGGCTGTATCTCTTCCATCTTCTTCGTCCTCCCTTGCTGTGATTTGCTGCCCTGAATGAGTCCTGCTCATTTATAATTTTGCCAAACTTTACTGGGCTGTACCACTTTTTTGTATGGCGAGTCACTAAAGTTGTCGACTTTAAAGCGCACGCAGACGGAAGTACGGTCGTACATTTTAAACCACAGAATGAACGTAACAGTGTAAAGTTACTATTTTACGTATAACGAGAAGACATTATGTGCAAATGAGAAGTGATGAAAACGTGGCTTTACTGAAAACACCCCCATTTGTATGTTGGTTTAGTCCTGCCACACGTCTCCTTTTCGAACTCGGCTGCTGTTCAGCTATATAAAGCTAAAGGTCCCATTTATCTATACGTCAAATTATAGACTCAAGTAAGCTATGTTCCACATGGGTGGATTCACTGTGGAGAGGAATTTGTATTTGGTCTTAAAGGGAAAGATGTATCACCAGCGTTCCTATGTCCAGAATATAACCTATGAATCTTCATTGTTTTCTTTCTTGTATACCAGAGAACTCCGGTTCTTGACGGTATTGCATCAAGGGTGCAAATTAAAGTGTTTGGGGTTACAAAAGACAGTACATTTACATGTAGCAAACACCATTATCCAGAGCAACTTACAGTTAATACAGTATTACAATCCAAGCAATTGTGGGCCTTGCTTAGGGACTGTGACAGAGGTGGGAATTGAACCTTGTACCTTCTGGTCCAGAACATTAACCAGTAGACCACCTCTTTTCAAAAAAGAGCAGAACATGTGGGGGCAGCAGAGGTCATGCTGAAGTATTGTGGCATTGAAAGTATATGTATACTTGTACTTGTGTGTATACTATATATGTATAAAAATGTCCTGTAGATAGCCCACTACACACACACACACACACACACACACACACACACACACACACACACACACACACACACACACACACACACA
>JAUZST010012767.1:0-11298 GCA_034779995.1 Parotocinclus haroldoi
CCTGTGCAGACACACACACACACACACACACATATATACACACACACACACACACACACACACTCACACTCACACACACACACAAGGACAGATACGTCCATCTAGGGCACAGTTCTAACTAGGAGCAGGGAATGTGGTGCTGGTCTAGCTGGGATTAGGTGTGTAACCATCATCAAGCCGAGCACCACAATGGGGAAGAGAGGTGATATAAGTGACTTTAAACGTGTATTTGGTGGTTTGTTTGTTTGGTTAAGTGTTTACATGAATGTTGTTTACTTAAGTGATTTGCTGGTTAATCGTTTAGTTTTTCAGGGGGATTAAATGTTGCTTGATTGGTTGTTTGGTTTGGTTTGGTTGATTGCTTTATTTATTGAGTGGTTGGTTGGAATTTGGAGACTGGGAAACAAAGTAAGGACTGGGAATTGGAAGACTGGGAAACAAAGTAAGGACTGGGAATTAGAAGACTGGGAAACAAAGTAAGGACTGGGAATTGGAAGCCTGGGAATCGAGGTAAAGACTGGTCATTTGAAGACTGGGAAACAAAGTTATAACTGGGTATTAGGAAACTGGGAAACAAGAAGCGAGGACTGGGAAACAATTACTAAGGACTGGGAATTGGAAGACTGGGAGTCGAGGTAAAGACTGGTAATTTGAAGACTGGGAAAAAAGTAAGGACTGGGGATTTGAAGACTGGCAAACAAAGTTATAACTGGGTATTAGGAAACTGGGAAACAAGAAGCGAGGACTGGGAATTAGAAGACTGGTAATTGAGGTACAGACTGGGAACTTTGAGACTGTGAAACAAAGTAAGGACTGGAAATTGGGAGACAGGGAAACGAGGTAAAGACTGGTAAATGAAGACTGGGAAATGAAGTAAGGAATGGTAATTGGCAGACTGGGAATTAAGGTAAAGACTGGGAATTGGGAGACTGGGAAACGAGGTAAGGACTGGGAATTTGGAGACTGGCAAACAAAGTTATAACTGGTTATTAGGAAACTGGGAAACAAGAAGCGAGGACTGGGAGACTACGAAATAATGTAGAACCGTAATAATGTGGCTGGTCAGTAGTCTGTCCACAAAGAGTCCCAGTCCCAGATCGCTTTGCCTGATAAGGTTAGGTCCAGATGTTACAGTAGATCGAAGAAGAAATGGAGGTGATGGGGCAGATACTTCTCCGCCTGTCATTTCCTCTATCATTACGAGTGCTTTATACATCACTTCCTGGGTGTCTTGCAGCCTAATATTCTCGGGTGACTATACACGGCTTTCTTACACTCACCACGTTTGGAACTGACTGTATTTTATAAATGTAGATTGTTTCTTAATTTATACACTGAATGGCCACTTTATGAAGCTCCTCCTTTGGACCTTCAGAACCACAGCAATGCATTATACAGTTATGCTGATCTTTACCCACGGGACTCTCGCATTTCCAATGACCTTGAATAGCATCTGCGCAAAAGCCGCCGTTTCCGAGAAATTCCCCTTCGCTAGTTATTTTTCCTCACGGAGCTTGTCTCTGATAAACTGGTCACTCAGTGTATACTCGCTATTGTGTCCCTGTCTCTCTCACTTTTTCTCGTTCGTGTCTTTATATGAATGTCTCTCCTCCGTCCTCCGTCCATCCCTCCACAGTGAGGAGTGTCAGGATGAGGAGGAGGAGGAGGAGGCTCCACTCACAGAGTCAAACTCAGATGATGATGATCATGACGAAGAGGGAGAAAATAAACAATTTAGTCAGAGTATCAGCAGGTAACCTATGATTCTGAAAAACCTCAAATTGGGATTCCACTTAACCAGAGGTACATCTGGAGGCACCTGAGGGTTAAGGGCCTCGTACCAGACGCCAGCTATGACAGCTTGGTAGTGCTCCACCTTAAACGACTAACCTTGAGGTCAATAGTCCAGCACTTTAACCACTGGTGCCCTCGTTTGGTCCCTCTAAGATTAAATCTCCAGCAGCTTCCCATGGTTTCTTTGGGTATAAGTGTGGCTAAGGTAAATCTGGTTTGTCAGCTGAACATTGTCTCCCTCTCCACCACGTCAGCAACCAGTTAGATCCCAGTTCCAAAGAAGATAAGAATGAGAGGAAAGAGGTGTCCAGCGAGGTTGTTGGCCAACAGCCATCTTTGCTAGCTTCATTATTAGCTCGCCGTAAGTCATGCATCAGTGTGCCCCCCTGCTCTGCTGTGAGCCCGCCCACTCGTGGCTCGACCCACCTCCAGAAGCCCCTCCCTTACGTCCCACACTCACCTTTTCACCTCTTTTCCTATGACTTGGACGAAGAGCCAGAGCCGAAACAGAACTCCGACAGGTACTCGGAAACAAGAGCTACAACGTTATTGACCTTCACGTTTGTCCTCTGACCCTCACCGAGATGATGTTTTCTCTTGCACAAAACCATTTTAATCCACTCGAAATAAAATCACGGTTTGTGAACCTACTGCTCGTGCCTTGTGAGCGTCTGGACCACGGACTCAACCTGCCACATTGTGCCACGCTTTCTACGCCTCTTTAGTCCTGGGTTCTAAACGTTCTCGTTTTCTCTGTCTTTTAGACAAAGCAGATCGTTCTCAGGGCTTAGTGCCCCAGCAACACCCACCAAACAGCAGAATGACAGGTAAACAGCAACACTGAAACCATCCCAACACTGCTCTAGTTACTCTAACCTCGGCCCCACTCTGGAACTGGTCCATTTTTCCATCTCACTTGTTGGTGATCTTCTGACGTTTTAATTCAAGGTGGATCTCTCAATAAACATGAATTTACCACTACATTGTCGGAGTCTATGACTGATGAAAAAGCTCTGGAATCTGACATAGATATTGAGAAGGTCTGCTGTAGATGTACCGTAATGGAGGCGTCCAGGTGTCTACTAAGGATTTCCTTGGGTGCAGGGTCTATCAGGTCCACAGAAAACAGACCCTGGGTCTGCTAGACCCTCAGACCAACCTGGGACATTCATAATAGGGCATTATCTCGGACCACCTTTATGAATATTTGGGCTGTTCCACCACTATTGATGCTTCTCAGACAGGCCCATATTCCATTTCCGTTGCTGTTCAGTGCGTATGCCCAATAAATAAATGCAACCTCCAGGGGTTGGACAAGCTCAAGGTTGTCGGCTTCTCAAACCAGCCTTGGGTAATTTCTGACTCTCTTCATCAGGCCTCCAACTCTTCTTCTCTCCTCCTCATATCGGCAGCATCAGGAGTCTTTGGCTGCAGAGCGAGAGAGGAGGAAGATCGAACGAGAGGAGCGACTGCAGAAAATCGAGAGAGAGGAGAGAAATCGCCATAGGTGAGCCTCGAAACAAGCTACTTAATATTTCAGGTAGTAAATAAATTAGCGCTGAAGGAATGCCCGCAGAGGGCACAGAGCTCTGGGGGTACAGGGACACAAGAGTTTGTCTGGGGAGCTTCTAATGTGCTTCTAATTTTCTTTGTAGTCGTGATTATGCCCTGAACATGGAGGAGGCTCGATTAGCTCGAGAAGAAAGGTGAGTATAAATTAAAATCAAGTTCTTCATACCCTTTCTTTATTTAAATAAATGCCATCCCTTTACTCTTTTCCTCATATGCATCAGGTTTAAGTCTGCAGAGCAGTTAGGTGCTGAGGAATATGAGCGAGAGCGGGTTCGGGTGGCACCTCGTGGCTTTGGAGACTTTGACGATAACAATCCCACTGATGTAAGATCGCAGGACGACGAGTTGGGACCAGACTCGCTCGCCAGTTCAGAAACGGAACAAAAAGAACAGGAAGAGGATGTGGAGGAGAGTAGTGCTGAACAGGATGTAGAACAGACAGAAGAGGAAGAGGAGGAGATTGCTGACAAGGATGAGGCGCCAGATGAGACGACTGCGGATGCAGAAGCAGAAGAAAGCGGGATCTTAAGCGATAAAGAACGTCAGAATGAGGAAGTAAATGAAAGGGATAACTGCTCAGCCTCCAGCATCTCATCATCCAGCAGCACCCTGGAGAGGGAGACTGTCATCCCTTCAGGCCCGAGTGGTGAGCAGTGTAGTGACATTCTGAACAACAAGCTCTTCATGAATATGCTTTACACTCAAAATCAGAAACCATGTGAGGAAGAAGAGGAAGAGGACGTTGAGCTTGAGAAGGAAGGCCAGAATCTGGACGAGGAAGGACCGAAGTCGTTGCCTGAAGTCGTGTCCAAGGAGGAGCACTGCGGAGAGAAAAA
The DNA here is from genome assembly GCA_034779995.1 of Parotocinclus haroldoi. Taxonomy (NCBI): domain Eukaryota; kingdom Metazoa; phylum Chordata; class Actinopteri; order Siluriformes; family Loricariidae; genus Parotocinclus; species Parotocinclus haroldoi. The sequence goes on from JAUZST010012767.1 coordinate 4,203, forward strand.
ACTGGAGAGTGGAATGGTGCGCGCCTTTGCCGAACGCTTTGGAGATGTCATCAAAGGACTCAGCTCTCCAGCAGTGGAAGTTTTGGAAGAGCAAAAGCCACTCCCACCCCAACCATTAACACCACCTAAAAAAGAGTCTGAGCACATCTGGGACCAGCTCATGGCGACTCCTCGAGAGCTCCGAATCGGCGACATTAACTTCACTGATCTGGTTGATGAGGACGACCAGGACGTCCTGGATTCGGGAGGTCTGATTTTCTCCGGCGATCTGGGCCTGCCTCCAGCACCTCCTCCACCGCCCCGCCCTTTTAATATGATGCCTCCTCCGCCACCGCCAGCATTTGGAGGGAAGCCGACCCCTCCTCCTCCACCCCAGCCAGAGCAGCCATTGTTCCAAAAGAATAAGAAGACGATCCGTTTGTTCTGGAGCGAGGTACGGCCAGAAGAGTCAAGATTTTTGGGACTGAGGCGAGGTCACATGTCCGTGTGGTCCAAACTCGAACCTGTTAAACTGGAAACAGGCAAACTGGAGGTCCTGTTTGAGAGCAAGTCCAAGGAAATGAGTGTGACCAAGGTGAACGTTCAGTTTTGGCGTTCAGTGGAGAAGCTTGAGAGAACTTTTGGTTGTGGTTGGTGGTGTGTTTGAATGGAAAATGGGTGTGGGTGGCTAACAATGTTACAAACAGTGTTTGAGTTTGTGAATGTTAGTATTTGTTGAAGAATGTTGACGTTGTCTCTATGATAACTTTACTAGAAAGCAGCAGCAGATGGTAAAAGGCAAGAAATCATCATCCTGGACTCCAAACGCAGTAACGCCATCAACATTGGTCTCACTGTTCTCCCGCCACCACGCACCATCAAATCTGCCATACTGAACTTCGATGAGTATGCCCTCAACAAGGAGGGCATTGAGGTACAATCGCCTTATGACATCACATTTTAGTATTCTACAGGGCTGCAGTGGGGCTAGAGACTCTCTCCTTCTCTTTTTCTGTAGAAACTACTAATGATGGTCCCCACTGAAGAGGAAAAGCAAAAAATTCAGGAAGCTCACATGCTGAACCCCGAAGTTCCTCTAGGCAGTGCAGAGTCCTTTTTGCTCACGCTCTCCTCCATCAGTGAACTCTCAGCTCGACTCCACCTCTGGGCCTTCAAAATGGACTACGACACCACGGAGAAGGTATGGTCAGTGTTTGTTTTTCGATTTAGGCTACATGTATACATGATCTCCGGAATAAAAAAACAACAACAAGCCATATCCACAAGGAGCTGTCCCTATATCTGCGAGCATCTGACGATCTCTCTAAATGTGACGAGGAAAAGCCAATGAGAGGCACAACCCAACGTATTTGGGTAAATATGTATCCCCAAACCACCAAGCCCAATAGAAGTGAATTGAAAGACCTGGCGGTGAAGGTCCTGTGAGCCAGCTGGACAGCCATCTTGTTTGAATTCTTAAGTTCTGAAAAGCCCCCTTGCGTTTTCACCCATAACAGTGTTCACCAGGGATAAGAGTAAATAAAGAGCTGATATGGCGCTCTTAATAAATGAAGAGTATTTCATCTCTGGATAGTTCATCTTCAACATCTGAGGTTCCTTGTTTGTCAGGAAGTAGCAGAGCCACTACAGGACCTGAAGGAAGGCATGGAGCAGCTGGAAAAAAACAAGACTTTCCGCCACATCCTCTCAACTCTACTGGCTATTGGCAACTTCCTCAACGGATCAAATGTGAGAAGAACGCAAAATATTTTTGCAATATGGGTAAAATTGCCAGTTAACCGCATGATGCTATAAATGCTACAGGGTTGTTGGCTCCACGCGACCGTCAGTCCGTAACAGCTGCCAACTGTTTTACAGCTAAAAGTAAAGAGGTGTAACCACTCGGATTTGGTCTGATGTTCCCACGTATGTGTGTGTGTGGCTGTTGCTTTCAGGCTAAGGGTTTTGAGCTAAGTTACCTGGAGAAGGTTCCAGAAGTGAAGGACACGGTGCATAAACAGTCTCTGTTGCATCACGTCTGCAGCACAGTGGTGGAAAACTTCCCCGATAGCACAGACCTTTACTCGGAGATCGGTGCTGTTACACGTTCTGCAAAGGTATGTACACAAAAATAGAAATAGAAATAACCTGCCTACCCTAGGGAAGGGGTGAAAACTTGCCAAAGGGCTTAGCTTACTACATTATGTCCAGGTCTGGCACAGGGAGGAATTATTATGCCATTGTTTTTTCATTTAAATACATTTAAATAGAGTGCTCGCTCTGGTAGCTCCTCTTTAAACGCCTCCACAACAGAAGCTGTTCCTCCATCGTTTAGCTACAATAAAGGTGAACCATGTCTCAAATGTTCCACTTTTTCAGAGATCTACGATACCTAAAGGCTTGCTTGTGAGCCTCACGGATACATCCATATCCATAGAGCACCATAGCCTTCACCCAAACCTCAAACTCTTGTGAAGTGTGACAAAAGAATACATGTCCAGAGCTATAAATCTACGCAGTAACAACAAATGTGTTCCAAAACTCAAAATGGGTTAAGTTTCTGCTCTAAACACCGGAGCTAAAAATGCAGTAGCTGACATGACGATTAAGGACCTAGAGGTGTTTGAGGGAGCTGGAGGGAGTGGTGGCGGTGGTCAGACAGGAGGGCGTTTTTATCTTTCAGATCAGCAGCTTATTGCAAACCTCCGTACCACAGTTTTCCATGCTAGCATCCATCTTCTTCTCCCAGAGTTAAAACAGCTATACCTGGCAGCCTAGCTCTGATTCCTTTTACTTTAACTGCAAATCTGATGATGCCTACAGAGGTCAGCTTTAACTAACGGCAGTGCGCGGAGCACCTTAAATACTGTATATCATCTAATCCGCCCGAGCAGGCCGGGTCCCTCTTTGAGGCTTGCTCCTTCCAAGGTCTTTTCTTTATAACGTTTAGGGAGTTTCCTTGCCACTTTCGTCCTAGGCTTGCTCAGTTTGTGATTGGCCATACATATTAGAAGATGATCTAAAATTGTAAAGCTGCTCTGAAACAATGCTGCATTACTAAAAAGCGCTGTAGAAATTAATCTCAGGAATACTTCCACAAAGGAAGGACTGGCGCTTAGGACGCTAAATATGCGACACACCTAACTTAATGAGGTACTTTGCTGATATTAGCTCATGCAGTGGTGTCTCCTTTTAATAAAAAGAACAATCCTGGAGTCCCCAAATTCTGTCTTGTCCCAGTCTAGAGTCAGGACACTAGAGTAGGTGTTGGGACAAGGGCAGGGAAGAAAGCATGGTCGAACCATAAGGCATAACTGAGGACGGTTTATCACGATCAGACTGAAGCGTGTGTGTGGATTTCCCTGCAGGTGGACTTTGACCTCCTACAGGACAACCTGGCACAGATGGAGCGCCGTTGCAAAGCGTCTTGGGAAAACCTGAAGCTGATTGCCAAGCACGAGATAAAGCCCTCTCTCAAACAGAAGTTAACCGACTTTCTAAAGGACTGCGCGGGGAGGATCATCATCCTGCAGACCGTCCACCGCCGGATCGTCAATCGGTAACACACCCACGCACCGTCACGGGATTTCTCGGTTAGGTCAGAGATGAATACGTTTCAAAACACGACAAAAATGATTTATCGACCTCTCAAAAATGAATCCCCCCTGCAGGTTTCACGGGTTCCTGCTCTTTCTCGGCCATCCAGCATCCGGAGTCCGTGACATCAGCATCCATCGCTTTTGCAAAATTGTGAGCGAATTTGCGCTGGAGTATCGGACCACGCGGGAAAGGATACTCCAGCAAAAACAAAAACGAGCCGACCATCGCGAGCGGAACAAAACCCGTGGCAAGATGATTATGGATGTCACCCAGACAGTGAGTGAACACAGGATTTCCATGTCTGGAAAGGTTGTCTTAATTTAGTCTTAATTAATAAATTAAGAGGAGCTTGTGGTTTCCCAGCGCTAACCTCCCACCTCCCGAGTTCTGAGAAGAACTATGAGCAGGTACCGGGCCTAAAAAGGCTGGAATGGAGGAGCAAAGCTAAACGAGGGGGTGTTCTAGTCGATGGAAGGTCATAAAAACATACAAATTGCAAAACAGGAACGAGATTGGAGGCGTACAAAGCTTGATTGTGCTGTTTCATTTGTTTGTTTTCTCCTCTCTTTAGTCTGAAGATGAAGGGGAGAATGAGGTAGGACTTTGAGTCGTTTCTTAGCCATTACGAATCAAGCTGCATTCGTTTTTTGACTGAGTTTGTTAACCAGGGCTCTAACTGCTACCCTGCATTGTGTGTAAGCAGACGAGCCACTGCGTTTTTAGCAGCAGCAGCAGCAGTCACGTGTTAAGTGGAGGAAAGAGTGAAGTCCAGGGACTGAACCATGAGGAAGATGCAGCTGATCATGAAAACATGAAGGCCGTACTCAAGAAGGCTCAGAAGGGTGGCGGCACCGAGATGGGTGGAATCCCAGGACTCCGCACACGGGCGAGAACGAGGCCAAGCAGAAGTGAGAAGTGCAAACACGAGTCATCGGGGATCACAGGTGTATGCTCGTACAGCGGTGGTAAATCTGCGCTAAAACAACCATCAGATTTCCACAGGAATAACTGGCTCATAACACAAATAACACAGTGTCTCGATACACAAGTTTGATCTGCACAGACGAACGGTGCCCTCATGACCCCGTTAGCATCCACTATTCTTGCAAATTGAGCATAACCCGGCGTTCATTTTGGAGATCTCTTAACTAAGCCCATGCTGCTAATTCTATCTTTTATGGGGACGGAGATTGGAGTGAGGCGGCAGTCTAAAGGATAGCCAAGGAGGAAAAGAGATGGAAAAGCATGGGTTTGATGGTTTTTTCTCTCTAATACTGGTCCTAATAAGAAGACATGCACCGTAGGGACTGACTAGGGTAGGGGTTACTTAGACTAGATAACTAAACATCAACTTGGAGGGAAAGCTGCTAACACTAACCGTAACCGACTAAGAAAGGACCATGGGAACTGGGGTGGCCTAGTAGTTAAGGTACTTGGACCAGAAGGTCCAGGGTTCAAATTCCGCCTCAGCCACAGTCGGGTCCCTGAGCAAGACCCTTAACCCACCATTACTTGGATTGTAAGAGTGTATGAATTGTAAGTCGCTCTAGATAAGGGTGTCCAAAAGAAGATAAGCGTCCATTTTCACACGGTACCATTCACAAAACACGTTTGTTAGAGTATATCATGGTTACGAACAAAGGAGATTTCTGACGAGATCAGAAAAGAAGGGCTGAAAATGGTTAGAAAACCATTTCTTTTCTTCCACAGCTCGTACCGCCTGGGCAGCTGCCAACGAGGACGCCATGACCGACGACACTGCCGACGAGATCATGGAACGGATAGTGCGCTCGGCCACTGAGAGTCCTCGAGATCGCTCGCAGCTCCGTGAACGGAGGCGGTCCCGGGCTAACCGCAAATCAAGTACGACGGATTGTCCGTATGTAAATGGGATAGTGAATTAGAGTGTAAGCTAACCCTGTACCCCCCTCTCTCTCCCTCAGTGAGAAGGACCTTAAGGAATGAGCTAACCCCTGATGAGGCACAAGCGTTGGGTTTGGAAGCCTCCGAGATGCAGGTGTGAGAATGCAAACCATATTTCTATACAGCCTGGTTCTGCTTCTAATTTTAGGATTATTATTATTATTATTATAGAATAATGGTGTATGTTTAGCGGAAAAGTAAAAAAAAATAAAAGCTAAATAAAACTAACCATGCTTCTTGTTTTATTATTATTTTTAGTGATGACCTGAGTGAGATGACGTGGTGAGAACGTGAACGATGCCTCAGGATAAAACGTGATTCAGAACCCAAACACTTTGGGATACAAACCCAAACCTTTTATTTCAATTTTAATTGATTTAATGTTGGTAAAAAGGTGTTTGATCTCCTTTCTCCATGTGTGTTCTGCTTTTAACACATTAATTCTCTGACAATCACTTATAAACCATAAACCACGGAAGGGAATGGAAAGCTTTGAAAACGTCTGTGTGCCTTCACTTTAAACAGTTCACTACATTTTCCTTTTATTTGGAGTTCTTTATTTATTACGGCATTTAGCTGGCTGATTTTAAAACGAAATACAAGATCGACATTGTTTTTATAGAAGGTAAATATCTATTATAGTTTTATGCAGACCGATTTGTACACCAAGTGTTTAGGAATTTTAGCTGCATCCTTCTGGACTTCTCTTGCCACCTTAAGATCTTTTTTAGTATCTTAGTAAAAATGTGTCGGCACCACTCCTGTTTGTGCTGATAGATGTTTGCAGTGCTGTGCCCCACAATAAAAACATTTCAGGTTTGGTGTTACATTTCATCCATTCCTTTATTTATTTTACATTTCACATTTAGAGCTTCAGTGTTTAGGAATTTCACACGTGACCCCAGTAATGGGTTGGGAATGTTTTTTGCTGCACCCCCTGGTTCCTCTGATACCTGTGGATTTACGTTTGGACAGTATTCAACACGGTTCAAAAGAGTCGGGACAGGGGCGTGGCTACCCCTGTGTTACATCACCTTTCGTTTTAACAACGCTCAGTAAGTGTTTGGAGAGATGCACTGTGTTTAATGATAATGGATTTCTGAAGTGCTCCTGAGCCCATGTGATAATATTTCTTACAGAATGTGTTATGATTTGGGGTGGGACCCAAGGATGCGGGAGTGATTTAAATGGAAGTTTCGGTCCCCTGCGTTTGGTAACAATGCTATGCTAAAATAATTAAACTGTTATAATAGATATACAGCATTTAGCAGACGTCCTTATCCAGGGCGACTTACAGTTCATACACTCTTACAATCCAACTAATTTGAGGTTAAGGGCCTTACTCAGGGACCCAACTGTGGCAGAGGTGGGATTTGAGCCCTGGACCTTCTGGTTCATAGTCCAGTTCCTTAACCCCTAGGCCACATTAGTGAAAATCAAATTGGCCTTTTCAGATGCATTTAATGTAAGATATTATAAAGCTGCTTTGAAACTCATTATCCCTTAATTTGACTGTTTGTGTGTGTGTGTGTGTGTGTGTGTGTGTGTGTGTGTGTGTGTGTGTGTGTGTGTGTGTGTGTGTGTGCGCTCATTA
>JAUZST010012768.1:0-11298 GCA_034779995.1 Parotocinclus haroldoi
TGTGGCTTCTTTTTTGTAGTAAATGGAAATGTTAGGCAAAGACCTGTAGGTGGCAGTAGAGGGCTGGGGAGAAACTCAGGAATTTTCGGGTGGTTATGCCAGAGACGAAGACTTTTATTCACGATTATTACGTATATCTTATTCGCTCTCACGTTCTTTGGTCCGATTAAGCGGAATTTTGGTCTAAATAAGCGAATAAAATTACACGTATATAATAGGATTTGTTTTAGTACTTTAGGATTTGGTCCGAATAAGCGGCTGGTCCCATTAATCGGAATCGTGTGTGTGTGTGTGTGTGTGTGTGTGTGTGTGTGTGTGAGATCTGAAATCACATATGATAGATCGTCTGATGGTCTGGTGTATGTCTTTTCTTTTCTTTTCTTTTTAAATGTTACAAGCATTTAGCTTTTATTGATGGCTTTTGGGGCATCAGTCTCCAGCCCTGACTTGAGGAGCAGAAGGTTCAATAACTAATACTTTTTCCTATGCAAGTTGAATCATTTCAGTACTGTTAATTTACGAGCCATATGTGTTGTCTCTCCACAGGGCTACACTTCATTTTGGAATGACTGTATTTCATCCGGACTACGTGGCTGCATGCTTATTGAGCTCGCCTTACGAGGGAGGCTGCAGCTGGAGGCCTGTGGAATGAGAAGAAAAAGCTTACTTACCAGAAAGGTGGAGTTGCTTTTACTTATAGAAAACTAAGGTTCTATCTACATGGCAGACCTTTGATCAAGTTGCATGTCCACCCTTGGATTCACTTTTTAGCTCAATTTATCACTGTGGTGGTGTTGAAACCCGCTGAGTAACTAATCCCTGTAGTTTGCTCTGTTTTAAAGTTATTGGAAGAACGGCCGTGTTGTTCAGAAAACATTTAAATGTTTGAAATGCTTTGTCCTTGAAATCCACTTGAGAAAGTGTCTTTTGGAAAGATCTCCAGAATGGCTATTGTCGAGTCACATTTATTTCCTGGTTATTGCACTTTTTACAGCAGAACATTGTTTCAAAACTTAATAACCTAGAGTGACAGTGGCAAGGAAATACTCCCTAAGAAAGAAACCTTGGGAGGACCAAGATTCAAAGAGACCTTTCCTCCTTGGGCAGTTTCTTTGTAGCAATCAAAGTTTATTGATATATTGTTATAGAAGATAATAAATAAGCAGAAGCTAAATGTTAAAAATAAACAGGATACATTTAAAGTAAATGTAATACAATATTATGAAGAGTATAATTAAGTAGAGAATATAAAACTACAATACACAGCTAACCACAATTATGGGATATTTAGTTGTTTAAATGTAAATGTAACACAATAGTATACTTAAATAAAACGTTATATATTGTAACCTGGGGAATAGGCAAATTGGCATTATTTACTCCAGTAAACATCGCAGGTTCACATGTCCTCAAGTTTGCTTGGTCCTGAGTCAGTTGGAGGAGGAGGAGGAGGGGTTGCCCTCTGATGTGGGCTGAATAACATGAGGACTGGAACTAATGAACTCCGGAACTGGTACCAGAAGAACATTTTGGTGTGTGACCTAGAACGACTACCGGAGTAAAGAATATTTTTAGTATGTTTTTTGTACATGACAAAGCTAAATTTGTTTTATAAACTGGTTCATTCCTTTTGATGAGACCCGAGTCAGATCGTACAGTTCTTTGCATAATTTTTAAGCAGACCAACCAGACTTTGTCCTCAGATAAAATGATTTGCCACTAGAGGGAGCACTAAGGTTAATTATTATATTATATTATTTGTTTTATTATTTGTTTTTGCTTTACAGTGAATCATTACACGTTGGTTATATTTAACCTTACAATAACAATAGCAGGGCAGTAATCTAAATAAAAACATAACTTGCTTTGCCAGCCCTCAATGTGAATGTTTATTTCTTGGGGCGTGCTCATGTTTGGCATATTTGGATCGATTTAAAACGAACCCTGGTGTGTTTTGAGTCATTGTTCCATTAGCGTTTGTTTCTTTATTTGGTTTATTTACCGTCACTGGTCATTTCAGCGACACACACAATGTTATATCTATGCACAAGGTTATCTAATCGTGTATATACACCCGATTACCCAATACCAATATAATTTTGATATAAATCCCCTACTTTTTTTGAGCAGTATATTTGGACTATGGTAGGAAACCAGAGTACCCAGAGTCAACCCACACATGTACGGTGAGAACATGCAAACTAAACACAGAACAGAATGAACCTAGGCCTTCCACCCTAGGTTCGAACCCGGGACCTTCTTGCTGTGAGGCAGTGCTGGCTAAGTCCTGTGTGCGTGTCGGCTGGTAAAAATGCCAGCACATATTACGAAATCCCACAGGTGCGTTTAACCCAGCGCACAGCGTTACTGGGAAAGCTCGGCGAATTCAGCCGCAAAATGTACGCCATAAAATCCGTCCAATCGGCATTACCCATATCCAGGAGCCAACGAGGCAGGACAAAAATGTGGAATATAATTTTCTCTTGAACCGAATTGTAAGAATAAACACGCCCTTACTGCGGTTATAATATTGCGCTAATAGAACAGGACCCGATTGAACAAATCTGCCCTTCCAATGATATTTAAGCTATATGGTGTGTGTCACTTTGCAGGTAATCTGTAAATCCGACGCGCCAACTGGTGACGTGCTCTTGGATGAGGCTTTAAAACACATTAAAGAGACCCAGCCACCGGAGACTGTTCAGAGCTGGATTGAACTCCTTAGTGGTGAGTATGAAGCCTGCTAAGCCCCAGGGCCCTGTTATTTCCACAGTGCCACACTGGGCACTATCATGTTATTCAGACAGTCACATATGAATGCCTACAGGCTGGCTTGAACATTCTGTCGCCTGGATGCCTCAGAAATGTCTGCATTTCCAACGCAGACTGTTTCCAAGAGTGCACCTCTAGGGGTGGGGGGGGGGGGACACTTCATGTGTGTGGAATTGCACTATTGTGTTCTGCTGTTTGTTAAAAAGGCTTCCAAGTAAGGATGTGTTCAGTATGGCATAGCTGAGCGGACGACCTTGGAACATCTGGACAGACTACATGCAGCCCAAATGGCGAAAACCCACAAGGACTCGGACATTGGACTGAAGCCACAGACATCAGCGTTTAACTGTAGCTCGTTAGATTCAGTGATTAAAAAACAAATGTCCATATTTTCTTTAAAAATACGGCAGAAATCTATTTAAATGACGCCATTTTGGGTTCATTTCAGCCGCTACTGTAGAGGAACAGTTTTAGTGCTCCTGACAAACTGAGCTATTGTGTTTCTCCTCTAACAGCAGCCATTACTGATAGATATGCGCGGATCTGAACCCCGTTTTGCAGCCACGCCCTTGATGTTGGGCGTTGGGATTTGTCGTCGTATAAAAATACTTACTGGATTAATGTTTACCTTTTTATAAACAGCTGTCATGTGTTACATTCCTAAAGAACCACAGAAATTGAACACATGGCGCGTTAATAATCAAAACCAGATTCAGAACTTGATTTGAACCGAGTTTGATCGGAGTGCTGGCAGGCATCATGGCAGAGTTCAGCCGAACGCCCCTCGCCTTGCTTTGGCGTGAGGTCAGAGTGTTTTCATAACGGACTTGATATGGCGTCTAGAATTTTGATCAGACTAGGGTTACGTTCACATTACCAGGCTGAAGTGACTCAAATCTGGGTTTTGTTTTTTTTTTGTTTTTTACCATATTATGGCTCAGATTTTTTTCAGACTGTGTGGATGGGTCAAATCTTTTCAAATCAGATTTGAGTCACTTACGTATGTGGTCCTAGATCAGATGCGTATCCTACAAGGACAAAGCAGTATGGTGATCCACTGAAAGTTTGGCCCAAAAAGCAGAGCCAAACGGCATCAATGGCGATATCAGTGCTTAAAGAACAATATCTATAATGTTATGTATGATTCATAATTAAGGGTGTAACTAGCTCTGTTTGATTAAAGTACAGCACTGTGATATGTGGTAATATTTAGTCGTTATATTATATATATATTTATTATATAATATTTAGTTTGTCCCTGTGATGCATTTGGGCTGCAGTCCTGCGAGAGGCTCTCTTTAAACATCGTGAAATAAGATTTTTGAAATAAAGAAGCTTTTCATCGGAAACCTCGCTGCGTAGTGTTGGAATTGAAACAATCTGAAGAGCAGCTACATAGTTTTATTCTCGATGCTTTCTTCTCCTTCAGGTGAGACCTGGAACCCGCTGAAGCTCCACTACCAGCTGAGGAACGTGCGCGAGCGGCTGGCCAAGAACCTGGTGGAGAAGGGCGTGCTCACCACAGAGAAGCAGAACTTCCTGCTGTTTGACATGACGACACACCCGCTCACCAACAGCAACATCAAGCAGCGCCTCATCAAGAAGGTACAGGAAGCCGTGCTGGAAAAGTGGGTCAACGACCCCCAGCGCATGGACAAGCGTCTGCTGGCTCTCATCTTCCTGGCTCACTCGTCCGACGTGCTGGAAAACGCGTTTGCGCCGCTGCTGGACGAGCAGTACGACCTGGCCATGAAAAGGGTGAGGCAACTGCTCGACCTCGAGCCCGAGAGCGAGAGCTTGAAGAGCAGCTCCAACGAGCTGCTCTGGGCCGTCGTGGCCGCCTTCACCAAATGAAAATATAGCCGAAAAGCACTAAAACATTTGACTGATTACTGAAATGGACAGACAGCAAAGGGTCGTATCCGAAATGAATGATAACTCTTCACAGAGCTGTGTCGCCGCCCACCCCACCCCACCCCACTCCCCTCCCGTTATCAATAACTTGCTTCCCTTATGCCTTCTCTACACAGCCTTGGTGGGGCCAAAGGAAAGCATGCCTGCCATTTTCCCCTCTTACATTCTTATTTTGTCCAGTTAAACGTGTGGGAGCTTTTCAGATCTTGAACTGTCTGTCTGAACACGCGTTGCAGGGGCAGTCCTTACCTTTTCATAACTGGACCCTTTTTTTTTTTTTTGATTTCTCCCCGTAGTACTCTATCCCTGGAGATAACATGCTTTCAGTTCTCTATTCACATCGGAGCAAGAAGAATGACGCAGGGAGTTCTTAAGATATATAACTTTCCCTTTTAGAACTTGAATTACGGATCATTTGAGAGAGTACGCTGCTAGAGGTCGTAGAGCTGGAGCGTGCGCACGTGAGACCGTGACGCACGGAATAACTCGCCGTGGTCTTAAAGGTTTCAGATCATCTTTTCCGAACACGCAAGGTGGTCTCGGTTTGTGAACAGAGCAAACGGGATTGTGGAGCGCCAGTAAAACCGCAAGGTTATTAAAAACTCCATACTCCCACTGGGAATTCAGATTAGCTGCAGATCCGTAGTGCAGTGACGGTAACGGACCCTTTCGTTTTTTTTTTCGGGTAATAAATGAAGTTCCAGCGCCAGTCAGCTCATAGAACAGCCAGACACTCTGCAGAAACGGTCTGCCTCCATTCAAGGTTGGCAGAATCCAAAAGCTGACTCGTCTGCACACTTTGAAGAAGAATGTAAAATTGGTCCCAGGCCACAAAAAAAGGAGAAGGTATGATTTATCCACGTGAAGCCCTCGGCGTGCTTTATAGGTCGGTCCCTGGATTCAGCGTGTCGAACCCGGAAAAGGGTTCCCAAAGGCGAATCTCGATCAGTAGCATAAAGGGTTTGGTCCTCACCCCCGTTCCTCAAAACCGTCGTTATTACTTTGCGCTCTACCTCTCCGATCTCGTCCATCGTCGTTCTCATGACCTCTCACAGCCTCGGTCACTTTAGCGCTGAAACCTACAGTTTCCTCTCGCGTCCGTTTAACACTCACACCACGTTTATGTGCCTGATCTTGGTTACGCGACTCGTAACCGTCACATTTTACGATACGTACTGTAGCCATTTCTCAAACGTGACATGACGTTCATGAACAACTGAGCGAACCGCTTTTTAAATCGTCGATTTGTCCAACATTGGTATGATTTCGTAAGGGATTTTGTTTGTTTTTCCATCCGGTGCTTACACTGTGTGAAGAAGGGAAATGTTTCGCTTCTCAGAGCAAACGATTGTCTCCGGTTATCGGCCTCTGGTCGACATCGCTGTCTTCCATCAGACAGGAGCTCCAATTTCCACCGTACCTACACTACGTTACCATGAGTCATGGGTTGTCGGACAAGAAGGGGGCTTGCTAAAATGGCACAATTCGGATTATGCCATGAAACGTGAATTGGTAGTCGGCTAAATGTCGAAAGACGGACGGTATATAGAACAACGTTCCCTAATTTCCATGTTTGTGTGTTCCTCGATTCAAAACTGATTCTCAAAGTATCAAATAAAAACCCAAATCACCATTTTAAATGTGACTTCCATTCATGGTTTCCTTACTCTCTCTTGTAATAGTGATATTTTTGTATTTTTTTTCTTATAGACACGACACATGGGTAGGACATTTATAGCATGTTTAGCATCACATTCCAGTTTAACCTGTAAGGAGTTATATTTGTATTCACGTAAATTGTCGGCTAATCTGTCGTCAAGCCTCTTGGCTTTCATTCTGTTTTCGTAAACGCTTATTTTTTTTTTTTTTTTTGCTAAACAGACCTTTTTTGTTGTTGTCAAAGTTGACTGCCCGAATCAGGCACCGCTTTCGGCTGTTGGCTGTCATGTTTATTTTACGTTGCCAAATGATTGGTTTACTCATTTTTACATGCTTCTGTGTTTTCGAGCCATTATTGATTAATGCTTGCCTTGCAGTACTTTGCTTCTTCTATACCCACATGTAGTTCAGCCTTTTGGAAAATCATGTGTAACCCACTATGAAGGGACCCGTATATGTACACTTTCCTGCTACCAAATAAACAAAGGTATGGGAAGTGCCTCAGACGCTCCTTCACCTGTCATTCATTCTTCATGTGAAATATGTGCCCCATGTGTTTTCCCTTCATCCTTATCCTCATAACTGCACCTTGTTTGCTCACTTGTTCTTTCTCTCCACTTTCACAACGTTTTGTTTCAGTTTAATTTACTCAGTATAATTTACTTAATATAACCAGTTCTATAAACCTATAGGATGCTGTGGTTTTGTGTTTCTTATCTCATAAGATCACTGCTCTCGTGTGCCAGTTGAAGAGGAAGGACGATGTTCCAGGATAAACATGGTGAGTCAGAAGTCACAGGACGCCCTATCGTTTCAGAAACAAACGAGACACATTTGAATACCACGGTCAGTAAAGGGACCGTTTTTTTTTAGGCTGTGTCCAGAACATGGCTACCATCTTAAAAACCACCATATTGGACCAAGGGCAAGCTTTTTCCAATGGGAAGGTGGTCGTGTAGCATATCAATGAAGACCAGAACCGTGTCAGAAATCGATTGGTGCAATATCTCTGCTGTATCACAACAACTGACAACCAGAAAGATCGCCAATTTCTCACACATGCATCCCTCAAAGCTAAATTAAGAAAAAAACAGGGACCCTGATTGGCCACAGACCTGTACTGATGAAAATGCAATTGTTTTCGCAGCCTTTGTGAAAAGTCCATGCAGTGTCCTGAAACTTTTGACTCACCCTGTCGCTGATGCACACTTGATGTTGTTGGTTGTGTCTGCACGTTACCAGACCCCATCATGTTTCTTTTCCGTTTTTGAGATTGGAACATGCAACCATCTCGTGACCACCACTTAACTTTTCTTTTTCACAATGCGATCCTGGGATCTCCGGGTCTGAGAGGTGCAGCTCTAACCACAGTTCCACTGGGCTGCCTACGTGAATGCCTTGCTCTATTAAAGATTAGATTTGGAAACTAAGCAGTGTGGTGGTAGTGTGTGCCCAAAGATATTAGTACAATGCTTTTTAATGTTTTTTTTCTTTCTTTCCCTCACCAGATATGCACTTGTGGGAATAGCCGACTGCATGTGCGCTCTTAAATTGAACCCACAACCCCAAAACAGCAAAGGTTGGGACGGTATGGACAATGCAAATAAAAGCTTTAGCTGTTACTTTTACATTGTTGTAGACATTATGAAATGAGGATGAATTTCAGGTGTTAATGGGCATCCGTTATTTGATTTCAGGCCTGCATCACGACCCAGTTACTGCAACTGACACTGAGAAAGATCTGCTACAAACAAACAGGCCTAAAAGATATTTTTAGAAATACCCCTCCTAAGAAATACCAGAATTCCTTTAACATTCACTAAAACGTCCTGCTTGGGTTTTATCCACTAGCTTCTGTGTTTTGCTAGAGAAATGCTTGGATGATTCTGCGTGCCATTATTTTAGGCATATTGTCCTGAGATGGCACACTAAATGATGTCATTTCAAACAGGTGATTTGTCATCTGGTACCAAATCAGTTTCCACGGCAGTTTTTGAGGTGCAAAGATGTGCTGAGGATCTTCAGTCTGTTACAAATACAGGAGAAAAATGTTCGTTTGCACAATATCATGAAATGATTTCGGGAATCGGGACGAATTCTAGCGCGTAAAGGTCATGGGTCGAGCTTAAAATGAACGTCTGTGATCTTTGGTGCCTCAGGCGGCGCCGCCTCAAGAACTGTCATTCTAGAATAGCTGCTAGAACCGCATGGGCAAGGGATTCCTGAAAACTTCGAACACTACAATATGGAGTAACCGGGCGCTGCGGGTTCTGGACCAGTGAGGAAAAGAGCATTAAGGTTCTCAGCAACAAGCCCAAAAACCAGGCTCTGTCATGCTGTGGTGCTGTGCCAGAGCATTCACGTTTCTGTGATGGGCAGCATTAATGCAGAAAACCACGCTTACAAATTTTAGAGCGACTCGCGCTGCCTTCAAGATGTCGTCTTGTCCACGGACATCTGGGGATTTTTAAATGTACGACACTGCTTTTTTTCCATTTGCAAGGGTCATGCTGTTCCAATTTCTCCTCGTTTGGGGTTGCAGCACTTTTCAAAAGCTTGGTTGTTTTTAGAAGTCTTCCCACAATCTCTTTCTTCATTCCCTTCAGGTTTCTTACAGCTGAATTCATGAAGAAATAGTGTAGTTTGCAGCAGATTAGACTTTCTAATAGATATTTCCATGTCATTGTATTAGGGCTTTTTTTTTTGTTGGTTTTTTTTGTTTGTTTTTTTTTAATTGCTTGTTACCCGGATGTCCCTACTTAAGAATCTATTGAGGAGGGAGGGGAATTTTTTTTTTTTTTTTTTTTTAATCTTTATTTTTCATCCCTTTTTAATTTTTCGAGGACTATGTGGAATCGATACAAGGAAGGAGGAAGAAATAACAATAAAATTTGTTTAACCTACAATTAAATTCAAGTCAATCTGGGAAAAAAAATTAAATGAACAGAAAAAAACAGTTGGCTCTCCACTGGAGGGCGGAAAAAGCAAAAGAAATTTTATTTTATTTTATTTTTTTCAACCACTGGTGCTGCGGCAATTTTTTTTTTTGTATTCTTCAAATATGATTGTCGGTGGATCCGCGAAACAAGCAATAAAAAAGTCTGTCCTTTTTAAAAAAGCTCTTTTGTGAAACCTATTATAATTACCTGGATTTTTTTCCCTAATGCTCTATGCAGTGCAGACAGGGGTGAAAACGTGAGAACCGCATAATGTTTACAGGGTTTACTAAAATCTGTGTCCTCTAAACATGGAACGGTGTTGGAAGACATGGAAATGCTGTGCCAAAAGGTTTCTCTTTGTATCATCTTTGGAAGAACATCCACATGTTACTGTCCTGTGGACCTGCGAGATGAATCGGTAAATCGTGGAGTGGGCGCCTTGGTTTGGAGCTGCATTGCAGAATAATCTGGATTCTGGGATTCTGGGATTCTGGGATCAACAGGAGGGAGGGGGGAGGCTGGTTGACTGTCATCACAACGTCAGCTCCCAAATGATATGCCAGCAGTCTCACGTTATGTTTGTAATGGAAGGAAATGAACTTGGCAGAAGGTAACATTTGAATTGGTGCATTAAAGTGTACGAGTGTTGTACAGTTACTTCCCTGTAGAGGTGATCATCTTTTGATTGCTCCCATTAGGGGTCGCCACAGCAGACCTACTCTACATATTAGACCTTATCTTATCTTCTCTTGTCTTAGGTTCTACACAGGATGCTCTCCTCGCTGCCTCTGCTGCACCGTTTGACCAAATGCATATCTTTGGATTGTGGCGGGAACCTGGACTACCTGGAGAAAACCCATGCAGATACTATGGGAACATGCCAACTTGTATGTACAGTACATGTACAGGGCGAGTCAAAGGTCACAGGGCGCACTGCGTGCTGGCTAAAAGCCAAAGGCATTGTTGAGGTTTCTACGTTGGTGGAGGTCTTTGGACCACTCGATCACTACATGGTTTGCCGTTCACGTCCCTGGTTCCTCTGAATTTGGCCGAGGGATGTAACGGTGCTGTGTGATCTAGGAAACTGGGTGTCCGTTCTTAAAGTCTGTTGCCATGATGCGGTAACTGAGTTCCCCAGACATCTTCAGTTACGTGTGACGAACAACAAAAGTTTTGAACTTTGTGTTGAACCACAAAAGAGATTGCAAATGTGATTGTGACAATCGATTTCTGAGCAAATTCTGATCTTCTTCCTACTGGTAAAACTTGCCCTTGATGTGGTAGCTGTCGAGATGGCAGCCATGTTCCTGGACATAGCCTGAAACATGGGCCCCGTCACCCATTTCATGCCTGGGGCATTCACGTGAAATTTTCCCTTTTGTTTCTGAAATAAAAGGGTGTGTCCTCTGACTCGACCTGTACTTCAAAAAGTAGTCAAATATTTGTATTTATACAGTACTGTGCAAAAGTCTTAGGGCACCATTACTTTTGTTGGTTTAGCTTTGGCATAATGATGACATATAATATATTGTTGACTATTGGAGCCAAACTTTAAAATCTTTGATTCTTGTTTTTTTTACTGATATTCATTGCAATCTTTTTCATCTTTAGCATATATTGGCCAGTTCCCTTTGCCAAATGGTGGTTTTCGAACTGCTAACCTTACAAAAAGACCATTCCTGATCAAGCCTCATCAGACTGTAGAATTGCCACTGTAGCCTATAGGAGGTTTTTTTTTTTGTCTAAAACTGCTTGTTTTCTAGTTGTATTTTAATAAAGAGACTGAAATAATTATTTATTGCTAAAACAATGGTATAACTAATGTATCGGTGTCCTAAGACTATTGCCCAGTACTTTATAAATTTACATTTTCAGCATTTAACAGACGCTCTTATCCAGAGCGACTTACAATTAATACAGTCTTACATTTTTTTTTAAAGCAATTGCGGGTTAAGGGTCTTGCTCAAGGACCCAACTGTGGCAGCTTGGCAGAGGTGGGATTTGAACCCTGGAC
>JAUZST010012769.1:0-11298 GCA_034779995.1 Parotocinclus haroldoi
TTGATTGCTAGAGGGATCAAATAGTTATTTCTGTCTGCAAAATGCAAATAAATGTATATATTTTATACAATATAATGTTCTGTTTTTTCTTTTCTTTTTCTTTTCTTTCTATCTCTTTCAGTGAGAGATATTCTATCTCTCACTGTTAAAATAAGCCTACCCTTAAAATTATAGACTTTTCATATAAGTGGGCAAACTTACAAAATCATAAGGAATCATAATTATTTCCTTCACTGTAGCTCTGATGCATTTACGTATTGTTTGAATGCAGTTTTCTTTTTAGAAAAAAAAACTTTTTTTTAAATCCATTTTGGTCAATGTCCTGTTTCACAGAAAAAATGCTAGCAGAGGTTCTGCTTACTATTCTATATAAAATGCCCACCCAGATATAGAACAATACAATTTCTGTTGCACTATAGACTTCAGTTTCAGCTAGTGTTTTGTTGTATAGTGAATATAAGTATTTGTAAAGGATCCTTATTAATGTATGATGTTTTATTTATGCTGGTCTACTTATGATCAAAGACACATGTTTAAGAATGATACCAGCTACATGCACACTACATAACCACAATGTACACCTGTTCTCATAAGTAGTTTTATCCTATCTGTACTAGATGGGTGGAGAAAAATCAAGAATTTTTTAGTATTTATAAACAAACACTGGCAGTAGAAAAAGTGTCCTGAAAATCTGCATAATAATGTCACAGAATGCCTGCTACAACTATCACAGTGCGATGCAGGTCTAAGAGCTACAACAAGCTTACAGAACAGACTATGTGTAGATCCTAAAATTTACCTTTGGTGTCAACAGAGTTCTAAACTCTGCAATGGAGCCACAATGAGCAATTCAAGTGTGGATTTGAGTGGCACACTGTCACTGGATTCTGTCAACACACCCATTGGAAGATTTTCTAGAGGCATGAATCACAATTCTGTTTTTTTGCTGTCTGTTTCTGGACTTGATGAACATGTCGGAAGAACACGTCATGGTTGGTGCCAGACGCCCACCCCCCTCAACCCTGAGCAGGAGAAGTGGGGTACAACTAGGACAGAACAAATCAAGAAGCATTGGCTGTAATAGAAGCACATTGGACAGTCTACATAGTTATCATGATTCTGAATGTGTTGTGAAAATCATAAGCTGGTGATCTGCACATAAAAAATACAATCACACATTTGTTTGAAGTTTTTTGTGTACTTGTTGTGTTTTATTCATTTTGATTTGACTGTTTTACTCTTACCTGTATTTATCATGTATAGTCATACCCTGTGTTAAACATGCTTAACATTTGACCCTGTAATAACCTGTAACAGTGTCATTACTCTCATATATAGTTCAGGGTGGTGGTAAGGAATGGCACAGTCATTCAATTATTTGCTGTAGAATTTTTCTAAATAATACACTTCAAAACACAGTCAATTCATGTGGACTGCACACAAAAATTCATTTTGAAATATCCCATAATGTAATATCCCCTATTTTTTATTGAGCAGTTTACTTTGAGGAATATTAGGGGATAGTTTGGGTGCAAAATTATTATTTTGACATCTTGTCTTTATTCAATTTATCTTTCTGATGTCTGTACTTTATTCCTGTTCAACCTGTATAAGATTCCTAGAATGTTCTGTGCTGCTGTATTTTCTCCAGCTGGCTCTTAAAACACTTTCCTTTTTCACAAATTATTAAATAAGATTCTCCTTGAAATATGTCAGCAAGCTCCATGAGGCCATGCTATTGCCAGTTTTAAGTATACAGGTATGCACTGTTTAACGACCACCTGATTAGTGTCCCTTTGCTTTAATGACCGAGGCCTTCAAAATTATAATAGTAAAAATCTTTCTTTTAACTTCTTCTAACAACTGATCACCTCAACAGTCAATGAACACTGCAGATCCATGAGCAGAGGTAAATGTTAGAGTAGCAGTAGCACTTCATCATTCACTCAAGCTCACAACTTTATAGGTCAAGCTCAACAGCTAGAGACTTTTCTATTTCAGTTGATGTGTTTGTAGACTATTTTGCGTTATGCGTAACTGTTTGTGTGAACTACTTTTCGCTATTTATTTCTATCAAGCTGTAAAGGATGTTTATAAGTATGTCCCACTGTAACTAGTACTCGTTTGTTTGTCCCTGGTTACCTGTATATTCTCTCTAACCTATAACCATACTGCTCACAAAAATTAGGGGATATTTCGTAATGAAATATCCCATCATGAAGTAGTACCTAATTTTTGTGAGCAGTGTATATGAACTGGTTTGAATCTTGTATTGAGTCATTTGTTGAGTGTTTATTTCATATGGCTGGTCTTCCATGTTGTACATAATACTTTCTATCAGTGAATTTTTGACTACTTTTAAAAGGATCAGGTCCATCATACTACCCTCTAAAGTGTAAAGCTTTCCCCTAGAAAGAGTAATTACAATACATTTCTATATGTTCTATTATTATTGGCATTAGAGATTCCACTTGTGTTTTCAGTCACATATCTAATGCATTTACATATCATATAACTGGCAGCTGTATTTTAAACACCCTTTATACAGTACTTACATTAGAGTAGCATGTAACAATGTCTGCTCAATGTCCATTTTAGCCAACATCCTGTTACACAGTATGTAATGCAGTCGTTAAACGGCGCATACCTCTACTGTAGTTACACTGAACAGAGATGAACTGTATCACTCACTTTAAAATAGCTGGTAAAAGAGAGATTTTTCTCTTCAACAGTTCAGTGTTTCCTCATTTTGCCTAATTCAGGCAAGAAAAATATGTCTTGAACATGGGTCTCTGTGTCCTTTATGAGATCCCTCATCACTTCCTTGGGAAGGAATCTTCATCCCCAGACAAGGACAGTGGTCCTTTCTAAGCCCCTGAAGCTGGTCATGACTCAGGGCTGCTGGGATTGGGAACGCTCAATCTTCAGCAAAGGCTCTGTGTTCTCTGAGTCACTGTGATGTTTCCTGTCCTTTGGTTGCTGCTCTCCTTTGCATCCTCGGGTCCAGGAGGGAGATCGGACATAGCCACCTTGAGGGAAGTGTGGCAGTGGAGGGTGATGATGATCTGAAAATTTTAGATTATTTCTTCGGCATTAAAACATTAAATATATTTTACTTTTAAATCTGTTCTTTTACCAAATGTAGGGTTATACCAGGGAAATTCCTTCTAGTCTGTATCCTGTCTGTTCCAGCTGTTGAATTTGGGGCCTGGACAACATAGATGGGGTACCGTGCTAAAGTCTTGGGTCACCATTAGAATACTGTAGATATACCATTGTTTTAGTAATGGTATAATGGTCATGCATAATTATTTCTCATTCTTATTATTAGAATACAAGTACACACTGGATGTTTGTATGCAGTATTAAAAAAAACTGAATGCAAAAATAAGAAAAACAGCTTAAACTTGAGCAATAGCAACCTTCTGCAGTCTGAAGAAGCTTGATCAGGAATGGTCTTTTTTGAAGCCACTTTTCCAGAAGGGGAGCTGGGTGAAACAGCTAAGATATGCTAAAGCTCAAAAATATTGGAATAAAGATCAGTGGAATACAGATTTATTGAGTGATAAATCCAAGATTTAAATTTGTGGGTCCGATTGTCGTCAGTGCTACACATGGTCATTGTACCACTGCTAAAACAACAATTCGAATGGTGAAGTAATAGTGGCACAGTACTTTATGTGTAATCCCTCTTCAACTGAGACGATTGTTAATCTTAAATGTAGTCCGTGACCCAAGATTCCCTGCTCACATCACAGTTCATAATTATCTGCCCTTCATAATTAGGTCATGAACTGTACCAGGTGCTAAACTGAAAAAAAATATGCTTTGTTCCCGAAAAAAGTGACTGACCTTTTTCTGTGATTTTATCATCTCACTTTAATAATAAAACATATATGTTATTTAAAAAAATATTTCAAAACATTATTGGTGACCCTAAGGGCTCGACATGAATGCATGAGTCACTTATTTGCAAAGCACTTAGTACTGTAAATTAATAGATAAACTTGAGTCTGCACAACTGGCTTTTGGCAGCTCAGTTGATGAAGGCATTTGGATCCACTGGCCAAGGGTATATAGGGATTCAAGTAACAGGTGCTTATCTAATTCAGGGTCTTGGGGAGCTGGGGCCTAACTGCCAACAAAGGATCAGACAGGGCATTGCAGGGCAAATGTGCACGGATACAAACACACACACACACACACATTTTACAGACATCAGCTGACCGCATGTCTTTGTTATGTGGAGGGACCCTGAACAGACATGGGGAGAACAATGCAAACTCCACACAGACAGAGTCTGAACTAGAAATAAATTAATAAATTATCTACAGTTGTGAGACAACAGCGCTAACCACTTTGCCACTGTACCACCCCACCACTACAAGTTCAACACTAAAAACGAGATGAGCAGGGCTACAACTTTAACTTGTATCACCTTCCACTCCGGCTTATTACAAGTATTACTGTTCTACTAACTTGCACATTCCATTTGACATGGCGTCTCACGAGAACTGAAACTCCTACTCACTTGCTGGCAATTCATTGTGATTCTCCTCATCTGAGTCAGCAAACACTTCCCCCAGCTCCTGATCAGACATGTCTGTCAGCTCTGTAAGGTCCAGTAAATCGAAGTGTACCTCCAGAGAGGACACGCTGCTCAGTGGCTCTGAGGGATCAACACAGAATGCCAGGAATACATTATACTATTATTGAGTGATGAGAATCACTAACACTATTCACAGAAAGTAAAGAAAAAGAGCATTCTTTGTATTATCAATTTGACTTGTAATATTGTGATGAATCATGCTGATGAAAGAACCTCGAGACTATCAATAATATAATCAAATAGATAGATCCATTGGTGATGAAAATACAGACCTTTCAAATGTTCAAAATACACAATTTATACCATTACTGATATGTTCTTAATGGAGCTCCAACTTACGGCGCTTCTCAGCAGTCAGCACCTGGCTGCAGTGGTGCCCAGGGGTCCCAACTTGCTCCCCTGAAGCATTGCGGGTTGCCTCAGTAGTGAGACTTGCCGAGCTGGATGATTTGAAAAGTTTGTGAAAGTCTTTGTGTCTGTTTGTCTCTGCAGAAAGAAAGAAGCATTCACATATGTATGACCGCAAACATTTTGTAGATGGCACAACATCGGCAATCTTCTGATTGCAAGTGCCCACATGAAGAAACAATATATACCTTGGTCTCTCAGTAAACTGATGCATGTTGAAAGTGTCTATTGATTTCGTTGTGGCAGCTACTACAACACACAGGTGTTCTGTTCATTTGAACCATTACCATCTACTGTGTGAATACACGTTGGGAACATTTATCTGGCCAGACTCTGTGATCCTATCTACAATTGCTTCGGTTTTCTGCAGTATAATTTTTCACTGCCCTCAAACCTCTCGTTATAATATATTAACTCCTCATAGAACCCACACACACCAAGATGAATGGAGCAGGGATGGCCATTAATTATTTTAATGCCAAGTGTAAAATACAAGGACCAACGCAGTACATAGGACCATGTATCAGCTCATTGTGTTTTTAAAAGCTGATATGAAAAAAGCATTTTTTCACCGCTTGTATCGGTGAAAAAATACCGAGATGCCCATCCCCCCAAAACCCCCAGAATGTTAACACATTATTGAGTAAAGCACATCCATTTCACCCTGCATTCAATGTTATAATTACAGAACATGCATTCTGGTTCAAAGCTGTGTGAAGGAGCACCAGCCAAGCTACTGAACAGGGGCAGCCTGAATACTGATTGTTCTCTGCTGTTTTATGTACAAAATGAAATAAAAAAGATATAGTCACATTATAGTCCTTCTGAAAACATATCTTTTTCCATTAGCTGTGTTTGCATATGCACGTGTTGAGATGTGTTAGCACAAAAGGGTGTCTCTTACCTGCAGCACTGGAGTCTGCCTTAGCCTCCATTCAGCCTACAGCGGCAGCCGGTGCAATGCTGTCTAGCGCTGCAGCCAGGGATGGGAGGGGAGGTGTGAGGCGTAGTCTGTCTCTCTCTCTCTCTCGCTCTCTCTCTCTCTCTCTCTCTCTCTCTCTCCCTCTTGCTCTCTCTCCCTCTCCCTCTTTCTCTCCTTGTTTCTTCCCTTTATGCATGCAGTCACATCCACACCTCCCTTGTCATTGCAGCATTCGCAGTAGAGTGACAAAAACAAAGGCATCATTTGCAACCTCTTTTTATTACAATACAAGGAAATCCATTGCACATTGCAAAGGGAACATTTCATGGAAAAGGCAAAAATAATTATTCTAGTATGAAAGTAAGAAGGTTTATCTGTTTATGGTGTGGCTAAGTGCAATTGACACACCCTTAAAGGCCCTCCAGTAGTAATGTGTAAACAGAAAACTATTCATAAGACCCATTTTATAAGACAAAATGAGGCAAAAAGGTCGATATTAAATGTACTAAAGACACTAGAGTGTATAAGTTTTAGGTATCAAGATGTTAGAATGTTCTTTTCCAAAGAAACAGTTTTATTTCTGCTTTGGTGTCACAGTGGGGCAGTAGTTAGGATTGCTGCCTCGCATGTTTTCATGTTCTCCGCATGTACTTCGCTTCTTACAGGTGCCCTAGATTCCTCCCACATTTCGAAGACATCATTTCAACTAACTTTCCTAATGTGACTGTTCTTGTGCTTGCATGTGTGTGTGTGTGTGTGTGTGTGTGTGTATGTGCTTATAGGCCCTGTGATGGACTGGTTCCTGGTCTTCCTGCCCTACACCGCATGTTGCCCTGGCTCACCACGACCCAGCAGGTATGTATTATTTTAGCAGGTATGTATTATTTTACTTCACTAAATTTTTTTAATGAAAATGGATACAAAGAAAAAGATTTCCAGATCCTTTCCTTCCTTATTTTAAACAGCTGAGACTTAAGTGAACCCTTACACGTTTGCAAATGCAACATGGTTGTCATGGTTACGAAAAATTCGTGCACACTTCCGGGACATTCACAGCAATTCATTTGCAGCTTAGTCCACTATCCACTGCACCGAGTGTTGTCCCGAAATATCCCCAGTGACCTTCATCAGGTTAGGTTTAAAAGGTGGAAAAAATAATTTCAGTGAGTGAAATACATCATATTAAAGAAAATATACTCCCACTGCATATTTTGTTTGTCTTAATCATTTGTTTACTGCAATCACATTCAATATCTATATTAAATTACATTTTTATTATATACTGTGGTTACCAATAGGCATGCAAAAGCAGCTCTTCATAGTACCGAGTCTAGGCCCCAGATAAGTAGGCAGA
The DNA here is from genome assembly GCA_034779995.1 of Parotocinclus haroldoi. Lineage (NCBI taxonomy): Eukaryota > Metazoa > Chordata > Actinopteri > Siluriformes > Loricariidae > Parotocinclus > Parotocinclus haroldoi. Next base: position 7,294 of record JAUZST010012769.1, read on the forward strand.
TAGTGGCAGACAGTGACAGAGAAAACAAGAGTCAGGTGAGACAGCAACCCTTCGCTGAGCTGCTATCATAAACTGCTCACAAAAACTTAATTAAATTTCATTTTGAAATTTAACTGACATGGTATATAGCCCGTTCCAGTAAGAAATACTAGAATGTTCAGTGGTCTTTCTCTGTTTTATACTTTATTTCTGTATATAAATCTGTAAACATGTAACAAATGCAGGTAGGCAATCACGTTTCGCCAATCACACAGATCAGTTCATTTGTCATGTGACGCAGACTAACAGTAGAATCAGTACACTGAGAGATCCATTCACAAGGTCTTTCGAATTATTTGTCACTCACAGTTAGTACACAACCAGAGATTCGCTTGGTTCCCAAACAAATACACAATATTAGGCAAATATAAGACTTTTTCATAACATGCAGAAGGATTTATCAACGCACAAAGCATTCATATTTGCTAAGTTAGCCTAAAATATGAGGCTACAGATACATTATTAATTAATGAAATCAATAAATCAGTAATTCTGTCTTCGGTTTTTGTACGTGTATACTGTTATAATGCAGATAATGTAAAATGTGTTCGTAAGTGAGTTTATAAATAAACAATTAACCCTATCAACTTGTTGATTTTGTGTTATACATTGCCACAATATAAAAAAAGTTAATAAATATACCACGTTTGGGACAGTAACATTTAAGGGAACTTGGGGTTTAAAAGTCGTCATATATTAATTGTCAAACTAAATGACTGTTTTTATTTCATTCACTCGTCCTGTACCTGTGGTGGGCTGGTGGTTAAGGTACTGGACTACAGACCAGAGCTCAGAGTCCAGGGTTCAAATTCCACCTCTGCCAAGCTGCCACACTTGGGTTCCTGAGCAAGGCCCCACAATTGCTTGGATTGTACGACTGTAAGAATTGTAAGTCTCTCGTCTGCTAAATGCTATAAAATGTAAATGTACCTGATACTGAAAATAAGTATTTGAGTTTCAGACTGGGTGCTGCGTCTCACTAGTTAACAAAGAATCAAGGTAGACTCAAAAAGATTCGTTCATGTTCCGTCCCGAGATTCTGTGATTCGAGTCAGTAAAAAAGAGTGGGACTTCCCAATACTGAGATAAAAAACTGGAATCACTCCAAAGAATCACCTTGCACTACAGCGCTAGCTATCTTTTGCGCATGCGCACGAAAGGGGCGGAGGAATACTGAATGGCTGTTGTGGTTAGCAAGCTAATCAGATGTATGAAGGGAAACGTTAAAGCATTCGGGCATGTGGATTAAATGACTGTATTGGGCTACAGTGCGTTTATTAATGATATTAAGACGTTTGTTTAAACCCTAGAGGTATCTGGGCTTGTGTAGCTTGGCTACAATAGCCATTGGTGATTGAGTGTGGCGCTTCGGGGAGTGGGAGAAGCCGTTAGCACTGCTCTCATGAGGGAGGCACTGTGCTCCAGCAGATAGAGCTAACCAAGCTAAGTTAGTATGCCCTCGGATTTTATATCTCTGCTCAACACCGACATCGACCTCAATTCACCCAAATCTCTGTACTCCAAAGGTGAGTATGTTCTTGCTTTTTACCCTTAACTCATTGTCTATGAAGGACTACATCGTTTACTTGTGCACTTAGGGGGTTATACTTAGCCTGTTCCTCTGTCAGCCGTGTCTAGCTAGCTGTGTGTGTGTGTGTGTGTGTGTGTATGTGTGTGTGTCTCACACACTTGAGCGCAGTGTTTCACAGGCAGCTTCACGCCTACGCTTCTGTCCTTCACTCAGGCCGGGGACCACGTTTTACCGTTTCGTTTAAATCGAAACGTAATATTCTGCCTTATCGAAACCCTTTTTGCTTCTCACTTGTTATACATGAATTTTAAATCCAGATTCAGTCATGTTTAAAGTCGGGAGCTAACCGCCAGCACAGGGCTCAAGGTGGGAACCAAACCCCACATTGGCGGCCAGGACACACGCGCGCACACAAAGTGCTCCGTTTTTGAGGAACCATCCGTTCGGTGAACAAACAGCCACCTGTCTTACTGTATAGTTCTGCATCACTGTAACTGTATAGGGCTCGAGCACGATTTATGTCGACAGAATTACTCTTTTGTTTGGATTCTGTGTGAAGTAACAGAAATGTAGTGTATAATTCACCTAGCAGGGTGGTTATGTTCTCATCATCACAGGCTGCACCTGCATTTTTTCAGATCACTTTAAATCATTTAATACTTACCCAACAGAGAGCCCCTGCAGAAATGGGTGATTGATTAATCTATTTGTAGTCCACGGACACAGTGATTGAAATGTAAATTATGTGGTTGACAAACCTGCTTGACTGCAGGTTCTGAACAGGCACCTGCTTCACTGTTCAGGATGGAGCATTAGTATCGAGAGAGTGGTTATGATCGGAATCTGCATGATTGCCTATGAGTTTCTGCACGTTTGTGTGACAGCTCTCAAATGCACTTTATTATACAGGTATGCGCATTGATTGACCCCATTACGCTCTGTGAAACTGGACATTGACCAGACAGTATCAAAGTCATTTAGTCTTTTTATGCTGCTGTAATGTAAATGCAAAGAGTATTTTTCACAAGAAAACACTATTAAAGTGATATGTAAATGCATCAGAGATTTGGCTCTGAATGTGAGTGGAACACTTCAATCTACATAAACTGTTATACGAATGCCACCTTATTTGATGTATGCAAATGAAAAATAATACAGTAATGTTCTGTTGGAAGTCATAGTCATATGTATTTATATAGCACTTTTTTACAATGGAGCATTGTCTCAAAGCAGCTTTACAATATTAAATTATATTAAAAAGCCAATTCCAAATTGAGAAAGCCTAGGGTGACAGTGGACAGGAAAAACTACCTGAATATAGAAGGAGGAAACCATGGGAGGACTAAGACACAAAGGAGACCATGAAAACTGTTTCAGTACTATGATGGGGCCTGAATCCTGACGGAACCGTAAATACCGTTACTTTGGAGGTAACTACAGAGTACAGACAAGAACCCTGTCTAGGAGAAACCCGTAACACTTAGGCTAAGTGGTTAGTACAATGGACCTGGTACTTTTATTTGAAGGAAGCCAAAATGCAACGATAGACAGTTGTATGAACAACGTGGAAGATCAACCAGATAAAAAAGGGACTCAATGAGTGACCATGAACCAGTTTACATATACTGCTCACAAAAATGAGGATATATAATTATAGGATATTTCATTTTTAGGTAGTTTTGTGAGTAGTATAGTTATTGGTGAGAGAGAATATACAGGCGAAACAAACAAATGAGTATTACCTACAATTGGACAGACACACACACACGTTATGTACTTCTGCTCTTAAATTCTAACTCTTGCCTTTACTTATGGATCCATATTGTTGATTGGCTGTTGAAATGGAAAACCTTTCATGTAATGTCAAGAGCTTTAAATACAATTATTTGAAATACAACTTTATTTTATCATTATTAACTTTTAAGACCTTGTTTCTTAATGCTAGCAGACTTTGGTCAGATGGTTGTTAGATGGTGTACATCTGTACTGTGAAAGACAATGTTTTTTTGAAAGTCCATACCTATATTGTTGCACAGATTATTTTCTGTTGGGACATGCAGTGTCCACTATTGAGTAGCAGTTCCCCGTGAATTACAGGCTGGAAAAGTGTGTAAATATTTGATTCCGTTAAGTTGTCGTTTTTTTGTTTGTCCACCAGAGGGAACTACTGCAACTCCACGATTGGCAACATTTGTCTTTAGGAAACACAAGATTATTTTAGAAACTGCATTGTCATGTTATCGTGGTGAGATTCTTAAATAACTATATAAGGGGATAATCGTGGTATTTTTTCAAAAGCAATAATAGTAAAGATGATTATTGTTTGAATTCGGTGTGAAAAGTACTGAATCATGGAAATAGCTTTCTACCTTAGGCCAGACCTTTTTATTGCTTGTTTCGCGGATCCACCGACGATCATATTTGATGAATACTAT
>JAUZST010012770.1:0-11297 GCA_034779995.1 Parotocinclus haroldoi
AGAGAGAGAGACAGAGAGAGAGAGAGAGAGAGAGAGATAAAGGGTTCATAAACGTGTAAGGGGAAGGTAGGAAACATTTAATGATAACATAATATTGTAAAGATTTGAGACAATGCTTCAATGTAAAAAAAAACCACTATAAATAAATTGAACTTATCTGCAAAAAAAGGTCAAATAACAAGCTAAACTAAGCAACATTTTAAACAACTTATTTGAACAACACCATGAAGCAAATAACAATATACATTTATAAAACATATATTTTATCTAAAGGGGGTGATACGGTGGCAGAGCGATTAGCATGTTCGCCATACGGTTCCTGTGTCCCCGGTTCAGTTCTGACCTTGGACTCTACCTGTGTGGCGTTTACATGTCCTCCCTGTGTCCATGTGGGTTTTCTCCAGGTACTATGGTTTCTTCCCACATTTCAAAGATATGTGTGTTAGGTTAGTTGGTGTTTATAAAGTGCCCGTAGTGTGTGAGTGTATGTGACCTATGCTGGATTGGCACCCTGTCTAGGGTGGTTCACATTGCTCCCTGTGCCGCTGGCTAGGCACCAACAGGACTAAGCAGATAAGAAATATAATCCCTACTGCTGACCCATTTTTCTTCCAAATTTGTGACTATCCTAATGGCAACCACACTTGAGCCAGCAAATTGTCAAGTCACGGTAATCATCAATTGTGTTGGGACATAACAAGTACATATTTTATTTTCACACTATTGTACTTTCATGTACACCTCTGTATGAAATATTCTGCAACCTTAATATTTGTACTTTGTACATGTTTGTATAAAAAGCACTAGCATCTAAATAAATCATCATGTAGTTTAAAACTGATCAACAGTCAACATGTTTGGCCAAACTTTATGTTAACCTGAAAACTAGAATATAAAACAAATAAATAAATAAAATGTATTTCTACCAGCTATTTAGTGTTAACTTTATGACCTCAACTAACTTAACCTAAAATGTATATAAGAATAACTTGAAGGTAACCTAAAAGTGTGTGTGATTTTACTGGAATGGAAAACAGGTGCTGTGGATGTGGAATGTGGGCTTCATGTGGGTCTGTACGACAAGCACAAACACAGCTCTGCAGCTGGTTGCACAGACACAGTTTCCGTTTCACACACAGCCTTGGTTTTTTAGAGTACCGAAAACAAGACATACTTCCCGGATGTTGTGGGCACAACAATGTTTTTGAGTAGGAACTTTCCGACGTATACTAAACCATATACTATACCATATATAGTAAAACAGAGATGGTGCAGCGAATGGGGGGGGGGGGATGGGGGATTGAGAACGTGCTAAGAACCTAATTACAGTTTAAGATACAGAATATTGCAAATTCTTCTGACAAAAACTAGTTAACTACACATTTTATGGACATTATAAAGTACTTTGAAAAAATAATCTTCAAAAACTAGATGTAACATTAACATTGTAGATGACTGAAAAGTCAAAGCAGTAATATGTTGTATGTAGTCATTTGGCACTAAAGATTTTTATTTTTATATATGTATATTTGCTTTATGTAGTTCACAGTCATTTCATTACCAGTTAAAATAAATACGTAATGGGGCTCTCAGCAACATTAATTTTCAGATCCCTGAAAAGATTTTCTCTTGACTTTCAGCTCCCTCCAAAAATTTTCTATTGAGTTTCCGGTCTGGAGACTGGCTAGGCCAGTTCAGGACCTTGAAATATTTCTTATGGAGCCACTCCTTAGTTGCGCTGGCTGTGTTTCATTGTCATGTTGGAAGATCCAGCCATGACCCATCAGCCGTGCTCTTACTGTCCCTTCTTTGTAGGTGGGAAAACTTTTTTAATCTACAGTGTATCGAATACTTATTTTCCCCACTGTACCTGTTGTATAAATTGCAAATGGTGCTTTACTTGGCATATTTATTTATTTCTGATTTAACCTTGATTCAAAAGTTAGACTTCAGATGTTTATGTCCTATATTAAAAATCCTACTGTATTTTATATATTTTATTTAACAAACAAGTTACTGTTCTCCAGCCTGGCGCAAAGAGACAATTGACTGTTTTTATTTTAACATAGATGCACATTGTCATTCAAGAGAATGTTATAAAATGATTAATAACAATATAAAACATGGGATGTCATGTCACACCATGATCATGAAACTGTATAATTGTTTAATAACAGTTTGATAAATTACAATGTAAAGACTGCACTATAAATTTAAATCACTGTAAAGGATGTATTTCTCTGATTTAAAATATCAGACATATGAGAATGTCTTAAAATGTATGCATTATTAAAGAAAGCAATTTAAAAAAATATCTAAATAATGATCAGTCTATGTTTCTAAATGTTCCCCTATATGTAACGTATGGGCAGCTTTGGTCTGTGCTGTGCATCTCACACAACCTAGCCTAAACAAGATAACTTTGATTGTGGCATGGTTGTTAGTGCTGGACAAGATGGAACTGCTGATCTGCTGGGAATCCCATGCACTGCCATCTCTATGGTTTACAGAGAATGGTATGAAAAACAAAAAATATCCAGTGAGCATCAGTTGTCTGGACAAAACCACAACATTGCTAAAAAAAACATTATAGGTGCTAAAGGAAATGCATAAAAGAAATGTATAATGGCTTGCTCAAAAGGCAGGTTCAGTTGCGCATGCAGTAAAAGCTTTTTGCACAGATGAACTGCCATTACATTACCAATAGAATTATTGCATTTTATAGCAGTATTATTTTCTCAGTGTTGACATACTTTGCACTTGAGTTATAGTGCTAGTATAGGAATGGTGGTAAAAGGGCAGTATTAGTTTAGCAATAGCAGGTGCAGTTGAAGCCCTATAACTTCTTACAGCTGAAAGCAGAGAGAAGAGATTGTGTCCAGGGTGAGTTGCATCCTTCACAATTCTTCTGGCTCTGTTTAGACAGCCTGCTCTGTTGGCATAAACCATCCAAAAACTTTGAGCGTCTACAGAGTTTTTTTGTCTGATACTATATAGTTGGCATACCATATTTTCATGCAGTATGTATCAAGTATGTGCAGTTTTCTCAGAGGTGTTAAACCTACAGAGTCACTGTTGAAGTTTTTTGACCACAGCAGTGGTGATTGTGGTCCAAGTTATGTCTTTTGAGATATGGAATCCCAGAAACTTGAAGCAGGAAATCCTCGCCACATATTAGATGATAGAATCTGCCACGAGTTTATTTGACTTTTATGATGTTAAGTGACAGGTTGTTCAATCAATAGCATTCCAGAAATTTGACGATTTCATCTCATTGCTAAAAATCACATGGACAAGCCAGGAGGCTATTGGAAGAATGTTTTGTGTACAGATGAGTCCAAAATAGAACTTTTTCACTTAATTGAAAAGTGTTCTGTTTTTCTGCACCTGGGTCAGGACGGCTTGCCATCATTGATGGAACAATGAGTTATAGCAGAGAATTCTAAAGGAAAATGTCAGGACATCTGCCCATAAACTGAATCTGAAGAGAAAGTGGGTCATGCAGCAAGATAACGACTCTAAGCACACAAGTCGTTCTAGCAAAGAATGGTTAAAGAAGAATAAAGTTAATGTTTTAGATTGGGCAAGTCAAAATCCTGACCTTAATTCCATTAAAATGTTGGGGAAGGACCTGAAGCGAGCAGTTAATGTGAGGAAACCCACCAACATCCCAGAGTTATAGCTTTTCTGTATGAAGGAATGGGCTGCAATTCCTCCAAGTCGATGTGCAGGACTGACAAACAGTTTAAAAAACGTTTAGTTGCAGTTGTTGCTGCACAGGGAGGTCATACCAGACATTGAAAGCAAAGGTTCACATACTTTTACCACTCACAAATATGTAATATAAATTGTTTCCTCAATAAATAAATGACCAAGTATAATCTTTTTGTCTCATTTGTTTAAATGGGTTCTTTTTTATCTACTTTTAGTACTTGTGTGAAAATCTAGGTCATATTTATTTATTAGATCATATTTATGCAGAAATACAGAAAATCCTAAATGGTTCATAAACTTTTAAGCACCACTGTACTGTATTTAATAGTACTACAATAAAGACTTCCTGGGAACCTTGAGATTATGTATCACTGATACATGTATCACTGTTGAGTTGTCATGAAGTAATGTTTTAGTAATGCTTAACATCCAAATTGTATCTTAATTACTACTTTAATTCATATATTGCTCCTTCATAAAGACATGCTCATTGCATGCATAGCCATCATGTCATATTCTATGAATTAATGAATTAACTTATTCATGAAATACTGCATGAATTAATGCTATTTCATGTGCCCTTATAGTAAAGTGTTACTCGTTATTTTGTAGGGGCATCACGCTGACTTGGATAATTGTGTATCCCCGTATATATACACATTGAAACATGCTGTTGCAAAAACTGTTCAAAAGAATTTGCATGAACAAGAGAGAAGATAAGCCATTGATGTTTGTGGTTAAGTATTCTTCAAACACTCTGGTTTCCTGTCAGGAAGTTCATGAAATACACAAAATGTGACTACATGTACCTGTTATTAATTATTTCATCCTGGTGTTGGGCCTTAAACAAAGAAGAAGTTATTTTAATACTTAAATACCCAAATATGTCTAAGAAATTCTATTTGATTTAGGTCTATTGTCCTATTATGTCTGATTATGTTATGTAAATATTAAATGTTCATCAATTGATTACATTTGCCATTTCAATCACCTACAGTTCACCACCTTCCGTTTTTCTACTTCATTACTGATTGTAGAAAGGAGAGAAAGCAGTTGATCAGTTAAAGTGGGTGTCAGCCAAACCCGGCTACACATGCGTAAATTAAGTAACAGATAAGAACACAGTGAGAACTTAATATTTTATTACTATATACTGATAATTACGTCAACAGTTGTTGCCATGTCACCAAACTGCTTACCTATTGTCCTGTAGCCCATCCCAGCCTTGTGCTGGTCTACAATTATGTCCCTGGTGTCCTTAGGCAGCTCTAAACATGTTGTAGAGGTTGGAGTGTGATTCATTGAATGTGTGGACAGGTGTCTTTTTTACGGGTAACGAGTTCAAACAGGTGTAATTAATACAGGTAATGAGTGCAGAATAGAAGGGCTTTTAAAAGAAAAACTAACAGGTCTGTGAGAGCCAGAATTCTTGCTGGTTTGTAGGTGATCAATTACTTATTTCATGAATAAAATGCAATTAATTATTTAAAAATCATACAATTTGATTTTCTGTATTTGTTAAGGTTTTGTCTCTCACAGGTGTAGTGATAAAACAATAAAAAATTACAGACAGTAATTACAGATTACACCGGTAGTGTATCAAATACAGTCAAATCCAGTTAATGGGACCACATCGGGACGTGATCGGTTTGGTCCTAATAACCGGCTGGTCCGATTAAACGAACATGCCCTATGTTACAAGACGGGACGTGCTATATAACATTAATGTTTATTTAGCCTTTATTGTGCGATATACACCTATAGCGAAGGTACAAACAAGAACTACTATTGCTTATGAACTTTGTTCATTGAAAAATAAATTTGCAAACAAGTTTTTTGAAACGATCTACGACACAAAACACTACAGTACAAAAAAAGGTTTTGATTCCACTTACTTCAAGTCTCAATAAATGAGACTCTCTCTTAGATTTGTTTGGTGCCGGGGCACCAACAACCACCTGGCGAAGGACTTCGACCTATCCACCTTACCGCTCTCTCAGATCTTCTGAGTTTAAACGGTGGATGGACCCTTGGCGTGATGACTGCTGGCAATGAAGAAGTCGAACTTTCCAACCGCACCAGTAAGCATGATCCTCTGCTCCAGTCATCATGAACACTGGTCCTTCCTGGAACCATCTTGCCCCTCATCATTGCTATTGCTTCATGGCCATGTGTTGATTACCGCACCTTGAATGACCTCACCGCCAAGTATGCCTACCTCATGCCTTTGGTGCCCTCCTGGAGCAGTTGCGTTCCACCCAGTGGTTTATCAAGCTGGATCTCAAGAACGACTACAACCTCACGCCCTGGTGACATGTTACACTTCAGCCATCTTCCAGGTATTTACTAACGACATACTGCACAACTTCTTAGGAAAGACAGTGATTGCCTACCTGGATGACGTCCTTGTTTACTCCTCTTCACTCCAGGAACATTGCCAGCACGTATGGGCCGTCCTACACCATTTGAAAGAGAACCAACATCGAGAAGTTCAATGACCTACAAGATCCTCCAGCGATTCCTGGGGTTCGCAAATTTCTAAATTTTCCACAATTAACTGTCAGCTGTATTATAAAAAAAAATGGAAGCGTTTGGGAACAACAGCAACAGCAGATTAGCTCAAGAACAGTGCACATAGAGCTTCATGAAACGGGTTTCCATAGTCAAGCAACTGCATCAAAGCCATACATCAACAAGTGCAATGCAAAGTGTCAGATGCTGTGGTGTAAAGCACGCCATCACTGGACTCTGGTTCTCTGGAGTGACGAAACGTGCTTTTCCATCTGGCAATCTGATGGACGGGTCTGGGTTTTCCCAACAACCTCCTTCCCTTAGTAAGAGCATTAATGATGGGTCGTGGCTTGGTCTTTTAGCATGACAATGACTAACAGTGAAATCAGTAGGGACCAGTGGGGACCAACAGCGGGAATTATGTCAGGATTAATGGAGTCCTAAATGCTGGGAGATACAGGCAGATGTATACCCAAGCCGTTTTGTAGACCCTCGGCTCCCTAGCCGTCTCTCTGGACTCTCAGATGGGACCCTGCTTTGTTTTTGCCATGCCTGACCTGTTTCATTAATATGTTCTCTTGTTCCCTTTAATTGTAGTCTGTCTGTGGATCTTGCGTTCTGGGCAAGGTCTTATAAGATCCTCAGGACACCCACGTAACAGACCAGCCAGCAGGTCCGCAGACAGTCCTATTTTTTCTTTTCTGTTAGAGGCCGTCCCTGGATCCCCAGCCATTAGAGGCCGTCCCTGGATCCTCGAAAGTAGAGGTTGTCCCCGGATCTATTTTTTTTAGCCATGCCTGGCCTGTTTTGTTAATAAATGTTCTCTTGTTCCCTTTAATTGTGATCTGTCTGTGGATCTTGCATTTTGGGCTCAAGTTTAAATTTTGGTATTTGGCAAACCAGGCAAGGTCTTATAAGATCCTCACGACACCCACGTAACACAATCGTATCACTGCGGAGCCAGCAGGTCCACAGACAATCCTGTTTTTTCTTTTCTATTAGAAGCCGTTCCCGGATCTAGGATGGGACCCTGCTCTGTTTTTGCCATGCTTGGCATTGTTAACAAATGTTCTTTTGTTCCCTTTAATTGTGATCTGTCTGTGGAGCTTGCATTTTGGGCTCCAGTTTAAATCTTGTGGGGATCCTGGGGAATTGCAAGACCAGGAATAGAACAATGGAACTAAAATTATGCATGATACGTTATGTTAACCACTGGATTTTTCAAATATATTTGTTAATGCCAGTGGCTGTGAACCATGGGAATATCTTAATATGATTTGAGTGACAGCCAGTGACAGTTACGGATTCTCATCAAATATCAACAAATCACTGGCTGCCTCTGGTTTACAGTCCGAAGTATACTGACTTGAACAGATTTTTTTTTTAAATAAGGAAACAAACCTCAATATGAAGCTTACATAACTAGAGAAAACAAAAAGCAGATATGCATGAACTTCAGGGTCATTTGAGACTTTAATAGTATTGAAAAACTGTGGGTAGAAATTGAGCATTCTATTCAGGCAATATTACCTATGAATAGTTCTAAACTACAAGCCTTTTGCAAGAAAGAGGATCCATAGAAAGAATACATAATACCAGTCTATAAACATTTCCATATGAAGATTTTCGCCATCTACTGGCTGGAGTCAGTGGTTTAAATTCTAAAGTTTTCTTATAAGACGCGATCGGAAGCTGTAATAAGCATGTGACTGGCGCCACCTGGAGGGCATAAAGAAATGTTCTTTGATATTTGTTAAAATAAGATTGGCGTGTTCACAAATAGTAACTTAAAAAAATTGTGGTTTATATTTAGGGCCCAAGAACCAGAGAATTAAGGGACCAATTCTAAGGATTATGATGATGATGATGATGATGATGATAACTATAATGATCATTGTTATTATTATTGTTTATGATTATTTTTTAAATATAGTTATTATTCTCTCATCTAATCATATTTTATATTTATCCATTTCATTGTCACAGTGGCAGCAGGGCAGATATAATCTCTCCAGTGGGTCCTGGGCCAAGGGCCGTGCCCGATCAGGGAAGCATCCAAGATGCCTGAACCACTTCATCTGGCTCCTTTCAATGTAAAGAAGCAATGGTTCTACTCTGAGATGATCCCTGATCACTCCTCAGCCAATCATGGAAAGTATGATTTGGGGGTGCTGATCTTCATGCTGGAGACTTTACACTGCCAACATCAGAAGTGCACTCAAGTGCAGTCCACAAATTATTATTGTTGTTGTTGTTGTTATCCCCAATAAGTGGCCAATTTGGCACACACATCTGGCTTGTAACCACTAATGTAGCCCAGGGCCTGGCCTTCATAGTTTCACCATATGCCATAATATGTTATGTGATCTGGCATCATGCACACAGTTTGCCAGGCATGGATCTCCCAAAGACTAAACAAATTTAAAATATATTGCATGTACCACACAAAACATAAAGAGCGTTTTTTTATTTTATTTTATGACTTTGCATTTTGACATACTCCTCCTAGATGATTTTCTGATTCACTTCAGATTTTATACTTTCTATGTCATGGGAATATGCTGGGGTTGTTCAGAGGGTGTTTTATTTGATTTGAAAAAATAATAATAATAAAATGATGTGGCACACAAACAGCCTGGCTTCACCTGGCTTTGCTCAATGTGGCTCAAATTCAATGTTTATTATATTTTCCACTTGCCCAGAGTAACACTCTTGATATAGCACCAACTTCACTGTTCATATGGTCCTGGCCCAGATGCAGCAAAACAGACCCAAACCTTAATACTACCATCACCATGTTTCACAGAAAGGGAAGGTTCTTTTGCAGGAATATAGTGTTTTACCTTATCCAAAGATAACGCTTTCATTTAAACCAAACAGTTCTATGTTGGACTCCAAGTCCACAAAACATTCTTCCAATAGCCTTCTGGCTTGTCCATGTGATCTTTAGCAAACTGCAGACGAGCAGCAATGTTCTTTTTGGAAAACAGTGGCATCTCCTTGCAACCCTGCCATGAATGCAAATGTTGTTCAGTGTTCTCATGATGCTGGATTCATGGACATTAGCCAATGTGAGAGAGGCCTTTGGTTGCTTAGAAGTTACCATGGGGTCCTTTGTGACCTCGCTGACTATTACAAGCCTTGCTCTTGTGATCTTTGTTGGCTGGCCACTCCTGGGGAGGATAGCAATGATCTTGAATTTCTGCCAATTGTACAAAGTCTGTCTGACTGTGGTGAAGTCCAAACTATTTAAATATAGTTTTGTAACCTTTTCCAGCCTGGTGAGTACCAACAACTCTTTTTCTGAGGCCCTCAGAAATGATACACTTGTGCTGTGAAGAGCAGACCTTGATAGATCCCTGTTCTTTAAATAAAAAAGGCTGCCCTCTCACACCTGATTGTCATCCCATTAATTGAAAACACCTGAATCCAATTTCACCTTCAAATCCACTGCTAATCCTAGAGGTTCACATACTTTTGCCACTCACAAATATGTATAAGTATAAGCATTTGTTAAACTGGGTTCTCTTTATCTACGTTTAAGACTTGTGTAAAAAAAAATAGAAATAGAAATATAGAAAATTCACAAACTTAGAGGATTCACAAACTTGAGCACCACTGTAGCTCCAATTGTTGCCGCTAATGCTAACAGTTTGACAGCTGAGGCTGTTGAAATTCTGTTAAACTGAAACAAGAAAACACTGAGTGTGTAAATTGTGATTTACAATCTAAGAAATTAACAATGGAAATGGTCAAGTAATTTCACCAAGCAGGCACCAGGAAATGGATTACAGTTATTACAGACATTACAATGTCTTCACTTGCAAAATCCACAATGGGACCCACTAAGCGACGGTGTATATATCAAAATGGCTGTCAATCAAAACAGGATTCAGCCTTTCGACTGATCCTCCAATCATAACGTCAGCATTCAGTATCCTGGCCAGCCCACAGCTCCATTCACTTTCAGAGACGCTGAGTCTCCGGGGGTGGGACAAAAGGGTGGCATTTATGAATGGATGCTTAGCTTCTGCATCAACCATTGACCATATAAGAAGCCTATGACATTGACACTAGGGAATGTATGAGAAGTTAACAAAATCCAGCCAGTCAATTTGTAATACATTTCTGAGATGAACATGTTCTATCACATTTGTAGACAAATGTTGACAAAACATATGCACATATTTTACCATTTCATTTTTGGCATTTTAGAGGAGGAGCTTGCCTTGCAATGGGAAAATTGCGGCTGGACTATATGTATCAATACGCAAAGAGGAACGTGTCAATAACTTTGCCATGCATTGCTTGATAAGGCTAAAAAATAGCAGAACATTGATAAAGATGGTTACGATTACATCCACCTACCCAGGGTGAAATTCTGACCTGATATAGCACCAATATCTGACAACAGAAAGAGTTGCTGTTTCACCAAACTTTGCTACACATTTTCTAAGTGCTACATTTGATTAATTTCAGACATGACGTGATGTCGTATCTGTCACGACTGAATACAGTGATTTTTAATAAGTTAAACCATGGATTGTTTGCATTATTGTGTTTTTGTCTCTTTTTGTCTGTGGGCATGTCATGTGAGCATGAGCATCTCAAATAGGTGGTTAGCCTGGTGCTCTTGATTTAGATATTCATCTAAAATTCTATTTCATATCCACTTTGAAACTTATTTATGGCACTGACTAGCTTTAACATTTGCTTTAATCGTCACCCATTTCCCTCATTTTAATTCAATTGAATCCTTTACTAAAGTAGCCTAAGCTGATCAAAAGAACAGAATAAAAATGAAAAAAAAAAATGCAGTAACAGCTTAAAGCAATAATGATGAAACAATGAATAAAATACAACCCCAATGAAACATAAATAAAATCAGAATATAACTTTTAATGTTCTAATGGACAAACTATTATTTTGTGCAACTATTCACTCATTCTGAATTTGATGCCTGCAACACGCTCCAAAAGAATTGGAAGCTAGAATGATTGCACCTCAGTCAACAATCTATCGCATCATCAAGAACTTCAAGGAGAGAGGTTCCATTGTTGCCAAAAAGGCTC
>JAUZST010012771.1:0-36093 GCA_034779995.1 Parotocinclus haroldoi
GTGTTGTGTTCGCTGTTTGTGAAAGTTTCATTACAGACTGAATTCATTCAAGCCCTACGATGCCACCCAAACGTTCTGAAAGTTCTACGGCTAAAATAATGTATAAATACTTTATACTATAATATATACTATATATATAAATACTATAATAAATACAGCGTCCCTACTTGTCACCTTCAGTGCAGCAGCAGCACCGTCGCTGACGTAAAGTGTAAAATGTACCACGTTAATCAACCCAGGTAAGACGTCACTATTGGTGTATAACCATGAAACATCATTAATGTATGCAGTGTTTCCTGAGTGAGTAACCATGAATTAATACACCTAATACATCATGAGTCATCATGACTATGCACGACATGGGCATGTGTCTCTGATGCCTTTATTCAGGAACATTATATGAATTCAAGATCATGAAAGTTAAGCATTACTAAAGGATTACTTTGTCACGAGTTCATAATGTTTGTACCCCTCAAAGTAAAGAGTTACCTAAACCCCTACTTTTTCTTTTGATTATTTTTTGACTTTTGTTTGCCTCTTTTGCTTCATGATAGTTTGAAATCAACATTTGCACCAAGGAGGGTCCTTAAAGGGAACTCAGACTGTGAGACAGGGACTGTGGTAGCTTAGAGGTTAAGGGACTGTGGTAGCCTAGCAGTTAAGGTACTGGACTCTGGAAAAGAAGGTCCAGGGTTCAAATCCCACCAATTTGTCACAGTTGGGTCTTTGAGCAATTGCTTGGATTGCATGATATGAGTTGTAAGTCGCTGTGGATAAGGGCATCTGCTAAATTGGAAATGTAAATGTAAAGAAGACAGTTATTTTCAAGTCCGTGGTCGAACACTTTCTGAAACAGAAATATCGTTTGGCTACAAACTGACAACATCCAGGATATTAAAGGGGTAAAATATTTGTAATTAAATTAAATACAGGTAAGTTCCACATGAGGACAACATCTGTTTCCATATACATTATACAGGCAAAAGTTTGGGAACACCCTAAAAATACCCTTAAAACATGGCACCCCCCCAAACCACCAATACATGTTGTAACATGACTGTGAGGTCAACTTCTGATCTAAGACAATAGGCCTTAGCTTACTTTTGGTATTCATTGGTAATTCATTTTCAAGGTGTATGATGGTGATGAGGGCAAGGTTTGGTGCAATCCAGGCAAGTTCTTAATCAAATTTACCAAAACAATTCTCTATGGACTTTGTTTAAGGACAGCAAGGAAGAAAAAAGCCTTATCCAGAACAGCCCATTCTACTGCAACTGTTTTTCTATGGAGAAATGTACGTTTTATATTATGCATTACCAATGTGTGTTGCTGAAATAACAGAGCTCAATCTGTTGTCTATATAGTGCATGTCCACGGTGCAATGAGAATATTAATGCTATTTAGGTTTATAAATAAGATCATAAACCTGGGGGTTTCTCTTTCTGTGTGTGTGTGTATGTGAGAGAGAGAGAGAGAGAGAGAGAGAGAAAGAGAGAGAGAAAGAGTTTGCGGGGTAAGGAGGACTGACAGAATCAATGCACTTGATTTTCTATTCTCTAGCTCCATAACAAAATAAGATTTCAGAGGGATCACTAGTCAGTATTGATATTAAATAAATCAATATATGAGAAACACGGTCGTATATTGGCTATTTAGGAAATATTGGTACACAGTTATAGGGGTTGTACTGATTAAAAGTATTGATTATTAATAATGGCAAATATCACTATAAGCGGATAAAAAAGCCACTGGATAAAACGAATGATCATGCCAAAAGAGCATTGTAATTGAAAGGGAAAATGAAAAAGGGCAGCCTTAAGTGGCCAATGTGCATCTTTAGTGGTACAAAATATCTTTACATGAACGTGAAAAAAGGAAAGAAACGTTACTGTTCAACAACTGGGTAATGTTACTCGAGAAAAATGAATAGTTTTGCTCAAGGATGTATTGACTTCTGTACCATAGGACAATATCTGTAAACCATCTCTCCTGCCGGTGTAAATAAGCAGTGATCCAGTGAACATTATTTGACCTTAAAAACCTTCAAATAATACATCATATAACTTCTAATGATGTTAGTTATTTCAACCACACTCTCTGATTCATAATATTAGGCCAGTATGGATTCTCTATAGACAGAGAGCAATAGATTGGAATGTACTGAACAATTATTTGACTCTCAATATGACAACCAAACAAGTCCATTAATGCTAATTCTCCATACTAATACTCATGTTTTCTGGCTGTCCACAAACCTTTTATATATAAAATATATAGGTCTATATAGTAAATCCGTGATTAACGATTCTCCCCAAATGTTTGGACGCCACTGCACTGTTGCTCTGAGTAAATCTGATTTTGGACTGACGCACAGATGTTAGCTGGTAGTAACAGATGCTGAGCATCATTCCACACCTGATTTCTTTGCACAGCTGGAGTGATGCAGAATGGCTTTGGCTGACAACACAGACATACAGACGTGCCTACTTGGGGAGAAACTGGTCTCTTCCAGCCTGTGACCAAAAGGTGATGATGTCTTACAGCTAAGAGCAGCATGACTTGTGTTTAGCCAGCTTTAACCCAGATAACAGACAGCTTCAGGTCAAAGTTTAGGCACTTCTGGGTCACAAGAAATGTTCAGCTTTCAGAGGCTGGACCTCTAAATGTATTCATGTATTCAAAAATAACTGTGCAGGATTTGCATTTTGGACCAAATGTGGCCTGATATGTGCAATTCGGACTGTGTACTGGCAGACAGATTTGGTTGAAGTCATCACACAGACGTCGGCTGATGAAAATGGCAAGGTGGCCCAGAACTAGGTCATGAAATATTTGCTATTTGCTAAGGGAAGGTACAATTATAAACATCTTACTCTGAATTAAATACTGAAGTTCAGGTATGCGCTGAATAACATTAATTCGCTTTAACGTCTTTTAAGAGGAAATAAAATCTGTCTTATATACATCTAATTTTTGTCTGAATGACAGAAAACTAGTACAACCGAACCCCTGCGCATCTGCTGACAGAGAAGAAAATGTCTTGAAGGCAGAAAACAAGAACATTCTTTTTGTTTTCATTACTGGTGTTTCAAATGCAATATGCAATATAAAATATACAAAGAAACAAATGGCTGCATTGTACAGTACTGTACCAAATATTTTCATATTCTGTTCATAAAAATATAATGAAACAAATAATTGATCATTTACAGTGTACATACGCACTCATACACACACTTACGGCACTACGAAAACAACCTAAACCAAAAACAATGAGGAGCCATGTTGAACTTCCAGTGACCAGTATGAGAGCGAGTGTGAGAGCGCTAACACAAAACTTAACACACCTGCTCCCCATTCACACCTGAGACCTTGTAACACGAACGAGTCATAAAATACCAAGCAGAGAAAGTGACTAATTGGGTAGAATTTGGCCACTTTTACTTAGGGGTGTACTCACTTTTGTTGTCAGTGGTTTAGACATTAATGGCTGTGGGTTGAGTTATTTTGAGGGTACAGCAAATGTACACTGTTATACAAGTTGTAGACTGACTACTTTATATTGTATCATATCTTCAGTGTTGTCCCAAGAAAATATATAATAAAATAGTTACAAAAATGTGAGGGGTGTACTCAATTTTGTGAGATGTTGTAAACTGGTCATGTTGTTTGATTGATGTCATATCAGAATCAATGGCTATTCATGACAGGCGGAAGGTTCAATCCATCAGGCCAACGCAACCAAATAAGGAGGCACATGCAACCTCCGAACTGTCAGAGTTTGAGGTAGGATCTCTGAAGCTGTGATGTCCTTACACTGAATTGTGTCAGTAGTTGGTTTTACAGTTATTGAGTATAACTTTCTTTAATAATTGAGCAATAGATTTCCTGACTATTAGATTATTATTATTATTATTAGGCATTATTAATTAATGAGGAGTTTTGTATTTTGTATTTGGCTGGAACTTCATTCTGTTGCAGAATATTTGCATGATCATTCTTTATGTAGTGTATTTTTAAATACCACATATACATAGTTATCTATTTTACTAGAGCAAGAAAGTTGGACAGACGTTATCATGCAAATATTCTGCAACAAAATAAAGTGTCAGCAAAACACACAGCTCCTGATTAAGTCTCATAATCTTTAAGTCAATAAATCTATTGCTCAGTTATAAAAAACAACATAACTGTAAAACCAACTATTGAAATAATTCAGTTTACACTCAGCTATTTAAATCGTGCTTATAGGTGGATTCTTTCTTCACACAATGTTCTAGCTGTATCGCCCATTGCACCTGCACCATTAAGAGTCCCCTTATACCAAAACTTAAAAAAAAAACTAATTTCCAAACAGTGCCCCACTTATGTTAACCTGGCTGCCATCCAACTGCATCTGTTGTCTGAATTTTAAAAGGATGATGGACTTTTCAAAGGCTGCATTGTTTTATAATATCCTCTGCCTGGACATTTCTAAGGCTTCAACTCATATAAATGTGGTGCCTTATGTCCATGCTGCTCATGCATGTTGTTTTATATGGTTATGGCTTTATTGGGAACAAAATCCAGTATCTGAAACTATATTACACCTGAATAGTTAATACTACACTTCTCTTAATGACAGTTCTGTTGAGACTCTAGGTTAAGAATCGAAATCAGTGATGTAGAAATTGTGCATGGCAACACCAGATGTCTGGTTAATTTCCATAAACTATGCTCAGCTAAATAAAATTACATGCACTTAAAACATGAAAGACATACAATATATAGACAAAGGGCAGCATGGTGGCTAGCCCTGTCGCCCCAAAGTGACAAGGTCCTGGGTTCAGACCCCAGGTGGAGCAGGCTGGGACCTTCCCGTGTCCACTTGTGGTTTTTTCCCAGGTACTCCGGTTTCCTCCCACAGTCCATAGACAAGAGTGTTAGGTTGAATTGATGTCTCTATAGTTCCCCTAGTGTACGGGTGTGTATGCCCTATAATGTCTTGGTGCCCTGTCTAGGGTTGTCCCTTCCGTGCGTCCTACGCTCCAGCTCTATAGGACCAGCTGTCCCGCGACTCTGTTCAGGATCAAACAGAACTCAAGAACTGAAGTGAGTAAGGTTGTAAGGTGTAAAAAAATACCCACAGCAAAAACAGGGGTACTAATATGGAGTTTGTGCCATCTTTGCTGTGACAACAGCATTTGACATTTAGCTTTTCTAACAGGGGTTTGCTCAAGATTTTAGACCGTGACTGCAAGGTCAACTTTTGATGTTCGGAAATAAGCCCTAGCTCACTTTTGACATTCATGGTGTCTGATGAACAAGACATCCAAGTTCTAAATCAAAGTTGGAAAACCAATTATCTGTGAACTTTGTTTAAGGACGAGAAGGGCAGAAAGTTGCTGAACTGACTTGTTGGAAGCAAAACACTACAAATGTGTAGAGAGTCGTCGAGGTATCACTAGATTCCATTCTACTGCCACTGTTCTTTCTGTGGAGAATCCAGAAATGTATGTTTTATGAATGTATTACAAGCAAGTGTTGCTGAAATAGCAGAGCTCAATAAATAGAATGTGTGCCCACCAACTTTTATCTATAAAAAAAAGTGTGAACAAATATTATACATTATAACTGATATAAATGTACACTTTTCACAAGATCAGTCAGAGCCGGATATCTCTGGTTTTAGATCACATAGAATAATGCATACCCATAAATAGTTATAAGAATGTCAGCCATGCTGCAGACAAGATAACGAGAGCCACTTCTAACAGTATAGCCTACCAAAATTACACATTAGACCACTAAAAAGGCACTCATCAAAGCAGCTAAGGCATCAGTGATGTGAACTTAAGCAACATTAATAAACAAATTAGTTTTCATTTCTCATTAACACCCACTTAAGTGTTAAATCACATTTGCCTTTTCTATGCACAGTGGTGCCCTTTATGGTAAGCAGAGGGCTACAATGGTGCCCCTCTAAATTCTGTTTGCCTCAGTACATAACACTGATGATAATTTAAATATGTATTTATTATTAGTTAGGATCTAAACTCAAGGAGTTTATTTCAAGTCTTAGCTCTGACAAGCTGTCAGAATTGATCCCTTAAGCAAGACCCCTAGCTGCTCAGCTCAGTTTGAACTATTCTTCTGAACACAGGTGAGTCATAGCTGACTATTACAAAACCCACCTAATAAAGACTCTTTCAAAATATTATAGAAACATTCACACTGGCTAATCAAAATTCAACACTATTTGCAACCCTCCATATAAAGACCAGCATGCCCCTTAAAACCTGTACTACAAGCTTCAGCTGGTGGAAAATAGCTCTCAGACAGCTGCCGTCATAAACAACATTACCTTCATACTAGCCTGTGTTCTATTTTAGCACCTCCTATTCCCTGATTATGTGTCTTCCTAATTTGTTTCCCTCCCGATTTATAGGGCAAATGGCAAAACATCTGACAAACGAGACACTTAAATGCAACCATACAGGGGAAAATGGGTCAATGATGTAGGTCAGTGTGCTAAAAAACAGTTTATCCTTAAGAATAGCTTCGTGAAGACAAGAGGGTCTTGTGAAATGTTTTTGTTTTTTTTTGTAATTCAGGAAAAATTACAGAGACGGAACAAAATACAAGAATATAACTCACACGAACAGAGAATAATGTGCGTTAAAGAACATAACATGAAAGCAGATATGATGGGTTTGACCCACATTCAGGAGCCTCAGGTCTGTCACTTGATTCTCTTTAACTCAGAAAATGCATTAGGAGCGATGGGTCAGTTAAAACTACATACCGTATTATTAAACCTATTCAGGATATTTAATCCGTAACTGAAGTTTACTAATCTGGAGAAGTGTGAGAAACCCTTTTCACACAATGTTTGATTCATTGTTTCATTTACAGTTAGTTATTGTCACCTCTGGTAAAGATGGCCAGTATAGATTATATATAATTGTGTCTTATACCACTAGCTTAGCTCAACTGGGCACACAATTTAAGATTAAAGACTATTAAAGTATCCAGACTTTTCGTCATGCTGGCATGAATTTCAGTGAACTCTTCTCAGCACTTAAGTGACGGCTGAAACAAAATGTCCATTTTTTATAATTTATTATTTTCTCTTACGATTGTGGGTTTACCTGGATCAAGTTTTTGGGCTTTTGTTATTTTTAATAAGGGCATCTGCTATATTCTGTAAATGTACAATGTCTTATACTGAATATTTGAAAGAAATCTATTATTTAGCCAACACGGAGATCACCACTAAACATATTTTAGGACTACTAGGACTAATACTTCTAAAAGTTTTTTTCTTCTTAGAAATCCTGTAGTCAGCATAACAATGTGTGTCAACAATTTTAAAATGTTAATAATGCATTTTATTTTTTGATTTTCATAGTATTCTCTATGTTCCTATTTGGTTGTAATGACCGCATGCACTCAAGCTGACATGGATTCGATATGTTAGAGTAAAATCTGATGTTCCATTATGATTTCACTATATACCATCTTATGACGCTATCGAATGCTTGGATTTCTGTCTTGAGGTGCCCACATTAATGCTTGATGCAATGGTCAATGACCTGACAGAAACAGAAGAAAATACAGAGTGCAAACTGAACCAAAGTGGATACCAAGCAGGAGGGAGCCATTGGATGTAGCTCCCATTGTTGTGCAAAGCTAACAGGTAACAGAAGGCAGCAGTTACCATAGCCAGGTGCGCAGCTGCAAAGGCAGCACAAGAGGCAAATATGGTACCTACAGCATAATGGACAGTCACAAAGCCTTTGGAAACCACCACACAGACAGGTGGTGCCAACTCTGGCACTGTAGTGATGGCTTGCAAGGCCCTATATTATCCTTTTATGGTATCAAGGGTGTTGACGCATGTTTGTACTATAGTCGCTAATATACTGTACTTGTACTGTAGTTTGTAGTTTTGTCGCACACAAAAAAGTGTATGCAAATTCTACAAGAACCCTATCACAGTGCTCACTGAGTTATCTGACGCGTAATCGCTGCTGGCTACAAGAAAGTGGCATGGGGCAGCCTCAGAGGGAAACCAAGCTGGATGGAGTGTCCTCTACCAAGCACCACATCCAATAACAAAGATGCGGTCTATTGTCATTACCACTGTTGCACCTGTATTTGTGAACCCCACAGCGTTATTTTAAAAAGGCCCAACGCCATAATAAAGTTTTGGACCCCTTAACGACCACTTTACATTGAAACAGGTAATTGACCAGGCATTCCATTATATGTACATAGTTTTTTATGCAATGTAAATATAAATTATATTTTCACACGAAAGCTGAGTGCATATAATACATACACGCATTAAGAGATACCGCTGAAAACGTGGAATGCTACAACCTACAAAGCACTCAGCATGCCGCACAAAAGCACCACGAGAGACACCGGGAAAGAACGAGTCCACTTGGTGAAACACTCGCTTAGACACATGAGCCTTTAAGTAGGTAAATATATCAGTTTAAAGCGTGATAGCCAATAGTGTAAGTGCACAAGACAGACCATAACGTAGTTCCTGCCTAAAGCAGTGTAAAGCATCAACAAAACAAAGCAAAGAACAATATAATTAATAGGAATTGTAGTAAAAATACACATGCTAACTCTTCTTTTAATGCGACCAGTTGTTTACAGGTGCAACACCTGGAGTTAAAAGACTTCTGGAGGTTTTAATTGCCTATTATATTTTGTATAATGAAGACTTTTGTTGGTAAAACAAACAGGCCGATCGGATGGTCGCTAAACAAGGCTTACCTGTACATATTTTATGTATTTTATGTCCTTTGTTTGCTAGGAGTGATTAGTTTAAGTCAGTAAAAGTTTGCCTAATGAGCATAGTTAAATGACTAAATAGTTTTCAGGAGCAATAGTTGTGCACTGCTATGGATATAAGTGTAGAGCTACTGTATGTAATACCCTGTTATGTAACTGACATATTAACCATAGTTCATTTTTTGGCTGAACTGACTCCCTGAAAAAACTGAACTGAAAAAAAAAATCTCATCTAAAGCACATTCTGAGCTGAATATTATCTGACAGATTCCAGGTAAATGAACAATGGAGCGCAGAGTGAGCATGAGTGACAGAAATAAGTCTTGTCAGTCAACAGCCAACAGGGTCTGTGCAGAAACTATTCATAAACCAGAGTTTTATGGTTACAAACTCAAAGAAGCATGAGCACACAGTGTACAATGGCTAAAATTCACTAGGGATGAAAATCTCTGAGGAACAGGCGGTAGTGTCTGAGAAGAAAACTCTCCATTCCACCTGAGAGAGTAAAGCAAGCTGAGAGACAGACCCAGGCTGATGCATATACTCAGGCATGAACATCTCCACCTTAAACATTTGCGAGACAGACATCTTGTCAACAAAACATTGGCAAAACAGGACTGGGCTACCGCTTATGCTCAATCAAATGCTTACGTTTCGCTCTTGACCTTGCAGATTGCCTTTGTAATACATGAGGAAAAACAAACTTAGTCTAGATTATGCAACTCGATTTTCATATAGGACCACTCAATACCAGTTCAATGGATTGCTGAAACCCCATCTTCAAGTCACTGGTTCCTGCCTATTAAATAACTTTTTAGAACCACACACCTCTAAGATAAACCAGAGTGACGTTCCCAAACCCTCTTATCACTCATTCCTGTCCTTAAGCCTTCAGTTAGTCTCCTTAGACACTGACATCACTATTTTGGGCATTTGCATTCCAGCAAGTTTTTTTTTTTTTACCAAATATGTGGCCCAACTATATTTTCTTCTTTATTGACCCCACTCAATAGGGTATTTGATTATTTTACCCTTGTAGTCCAAAGTGTATATTCTAAACTTACAGGTTGTCTTTGTACTATAGCAGGAAGATGAAACTTCCTTTTCAGTCAAATGCATTCAACCAAGTGAATAAACGTTCATTTAGATCAAATTCCACCCAGATCACTGTAGCCCTATGGTTTGCATTACCTGTCTATGAAGAAACAGCTAAGAACCACCAGCCCATTAGATAAACCGTGGAGACAGCCTAAAGCCCCTGGGACCATTTCATAAAGATTCTTTAGTGCACATAATTGCTCCTAGTGACACAATTCTATGAAAAGTCAGAATAGTGGGCATTTCCTGCATAAAGCTCTTAGTAAAGATACAAGCTATTCAAAAAGCATCTTAAACCTTTAAGGAGCTCTTACGGAGTCAAATAGGTCTCAGTGCTACAGCTAACGATGATGTTCAAAAGAAGGTGGTGCATCAGGTTGTAATAAATACATTCAACCAATAAAGTGAATGAACTTTCTAGTTTGAGAAAAGGTCTCAGTCCATTGGATCTCTGTAGCCCATGGTTAATTGCATTGGTTTGTGCAAATGAAGTAACAACTACAATGTGTTCTACTTTTCAAAAACCACGGATGCATTCCAGAGTTCTTGGTACCTTATTCCTAAGTTGGAAATCAATCACCATTTTATATTACGTATCAGATCGTTAACACACCGGTTGAGTTAATGAGCTCTGTGATCGGGTTCTTGTGGAATCAGGATAGACTTCTTTGTGCTACAAAAGACTACAGTAAGCAAAACATTAATCAACACTAAAAGGGCAATAAGAACTAAATAAAGCAATGGGAACCTTGTAACTACACTGAATTTGACTTTATTTCTACAAAACATGTCCAGTTGATTGTGGAAAGTTGCCTTCCTAAACAACAATGTTGTGATTAATGGTACAATTATTTGTAAACCACACCATGTTGTGTAAAAATGCTGTCTAAAGCAGAAGTTTGGCCAGCTGTGGTCTTGCAGACTTGAGGCACTTGTGGCCCAGATTCCAGCTGAGTCAGGTGTGCAGGCACTAATGATTTCAGTGTTCCCAAACGGAATATACAGAAACCAGATAAGGGTTTCCCCATAAGAAGTAAAGAAAAGAGGCTAAATATTTTTCATTTTGAAAACTCTCCATTCTAGGTAAAGGTAGGAAGGTAAAGCAAGCTGAGTGGCAGATCTAGGCTTATTCGTATACTCAGGCAAGAACATCTCCAGCAAAGAATATTTGGAAAACAGAAGTCTTGTCAACATTCGCAAAAACATGGCTGGGCTACCACTTATTCTCAATCACATTCTTGTAGACACACTGTAGATCTCTTGACCTTGCAGAGGGTCTCTGTAATACATCAGGAAAAACAGACTTAGGCTGTTAGATTATGCAACTTGACTTTCATCTTGACTTTCAGTTGATTTTTCAATTTACATGTTTTTATAATTCACCGAAAGCAGAGACATCTCTTTCAGTGATCAAGTTCTTTTCAACACACAGGGGCCAAACTTTTGCATGCACACTGTATGTAGATCTTATTCAATATGCGGTATACATTTCATTTGCTGAATACTATTTGGCCTTGATTCACTTTCCCACTTTATCTTGTGTCGTCAGAGGAAGGAGGCAATGTTACGGTATACAGTAATTACCCAAAAGAACCTCAGTGGCAATAATATAATAACCATATATAAGTCTTTCTCAGTCTCTTTATTGGAATACAAGAAAGTACAGAAAATGTGTAACCAGCTCATCTACAGCCCAATGAAGATGGATCAAGAGTGGCATTTTTTGGAAGTGTTTGTTGTCTTTTTGGTTTATTTATTGATTTATTATTAGCTTTCAGCAACAATGACTATTTAACAACAGACATAAGGTTACATCAAAACTAGTCAGACGTACTTAGATCAGGCCAATTTAGCGTAATCAATAAACCTAATGCACGTCTTTGGGAAGAACCCAGAGCAGCCGGATTAAACGCTCGTATACACAGGGAGGACACGAAAACTCCACATAGAACACGAGGTCGAGATCAAACGCTGGTGATGATAAACGCTGTGCTACTATTCGACCCTTTTGGAAGAGTAGCAGCCAAGAAAACACTTTTCTGGAAGGGGACAGGGTGAAAAGCTACACGTCACAAAGACTGGAATAAAGATCCATGCAGGTATTATGGAGTGACAAAAGTTCGAAATTCATTATATTTAATAACAATATTTGAAATACAACAATCACTATGTTACTTATTTTCATTGTTGGTCCCAAACAAGAGATACAATCCTTTCCCAGAAATCATTTTCGGTCAAGTGCAGATATCAAAGTGGATCGATCTGTCAAGTGTGCTGTTTCTTATTTATCTAGTCAAAAAGCATCAGACCCCTACTGAGCTTTGGCAGCATCCTGACCAACTTACAACTCACAAATAAGTAAGAAATGTACTTGGAATGTGGTCAAACAAAGGCATGAAAACATCCATTTTTAACTGCTCATGCTTACAGTAATAACAACAGTCTGTTAGACATGAATGTACCAACCCCAAAGACTGCAACTGCATCATCAAAACTAGTAGTGACTGATACACCTCACTGATCCGATACAGGCAACTTATCAGTAATGAAAATGTCAATCAGATTACACAAAGTGATTGTTCCAAACATTTTAGGCTACATTTACATTAAAGACAAGGAATGTTTGCTCATATTTGGACAGAATTGTTGATTCGGTAATATGTTTTCAATTCTGATCTTGGCAAATTTCATACGTGGCACTGATATCTGATACATGACCACAGCCTGAACAGTCAGACCAAAGTTCATGCGACTTTTACATCAACAGCACCATTGCACAGTATGAAACCCCACCCCTTTTGAAAGCCATGCAGGATATCCCAGAGCTTATATCCATGAGGCAGCATGAAACAAATGGCTTTGCAAAACTAATGACAATACCAAACAGGTTAGCCAGCATGTGGTACTCCATAGAGTGTGCAGGATCTCCAGATACAGCGAAATCTGTATGAATGAAGAACCCACGCCCATCTTCAACTCATTTTGCATGCAGGCTAGAGGCAGACTAACAGGGTAATGTTTCAATTATACAGTTTTTCCCAATAAACGTATCCTTTCACTCAAATATTGTCATTGCTTATATATATATAATTACATTTATACATATAAAGTCTCATTCGAAAGTCTCAAACTCCTTCCTGGTGAGGCTATTTTTGTTACTAACGAGTGTATCGCAAGTAGCCACATCATGAAATGTGTCAGTGGAACCAGTTTAATCCCCGTTATGGAAATCAAATATACATTTAGGCATGTTAATTGTGCTTACATTCTTAAATTCTTCTTCTTCTCTCTTCTCACCTCACAGCTTGACCCTTACTATCAAGTTTTCGATTATTATGTGCAAACAGTTGTTAACGGACAGGTTTCTTCTTTGGAACACATCAGCTATTACTATAAAGCAAAGGATCAGCTATTGCTGTATTTCAGTCAGAAATAAACCAGGGTCTGTGAAGTACGGAAATATGCCTTAAAAGCACTCTACAAAAAAAGAACAAAACACTGCCTCATGGGGAGACACACAATAAGCGCTGATTGCTCTTAAACAGCTGATCATACTCTTGATAATACGGAGCCCGATCTGGCTGGGCCGCTCTGCATGCTATGAATAAATTTGACAAATTATTTATATGCGCAAGTGCAGAAGGAACTGTTTTGACTGTGATTCAGTGGCTGAAAGTGCATAAATAAAACGAAGTCATTACATAACGACTACTACAGGGTAGTAGTTGTGTACTGCTGAATATTCATTTGGCTCAATGTGATAACCACTATCCAGAGCCACTATGTTTGTTTTCAATATTTTTGTGTTCTTTACTCGGTTGAAAACAAAAACAGTCCTTATAAGCAGTGTGGACAAATTCTTTTAGCTCGTATGAACTTGGAGACGTAGCATTCAGTCGTCAGGTATAGGAGTGTTGCAGTTTCCGTGGTAAATGTAAACAGGTCCGTCACAGTAAAAGTACAGTTGGAAAACATCTCCATAACCGTGGTCCCTCCACCAGGTGCAGAGCTGCCGGTTCCAGCCGCAGTCCAGTTGGTAAAAGAGTTCTGGGTGCTCCATACCTATCATGGTGAAGAAGTCTTGGTCACCCAGGTGGCCACGGAAGTGGTACTTCTCAGCGAGCCTGGCGACTCGCTCAGGTTCCAGGAGCTTGTTGTAGAGAGCCGAGTGGCGCATGGTCTCAAGGTTAAGCAGCATCACACCACTGTTGAATCCAGGCATGCCATCAGGAGCTGGATCACCCACACGAGATTTAGGGTTTTCCTTACGGTACTGCCAGAAGGTGTGCCTGGGGCGGAAGGATGGAGAACATTTTTTTAAAGAAAGGTAGCTGTGCAGATGTGTTTTGTTACATCATCAAGGAACATCCACAGTGGAATAATTTCATTTAACAACTGCTACCTGGTAACTGGTATCAAAGAGCAAAAGCAAGAATAGCCAAATAGCCAATGCCCACCCAGAAGCTTGTGTTGAACAAGACAGACAGAAAAAAAGCCTGTAATTATGTGGTCTCACACTGATAGTTCAAACACTGTAGTCGTGCATTACTTGGAAGTCATAGCCACTTCAAAATCACTTGATTAACTAGGGTTCAATGGTAAGCTTTTCACTCTGAAGCCCTGGTGCTGCTGATTTAAAAAATTAACAAGAGCACACACAAAAAAAAACTGCAACCAGAAACTTAATATAACCTTTTTATTTATCGTAACTTAGTCCTCCTAATAAGACATTCATAAAAATAGTAATTAGTGAAGCATGGGACCAGAAAAATTTTATCTTGCCATCTGGTCAGGGAATGGTTAGGAAATGCGACTTTGCTCTTTGCATGTGACACAAGTAGTTATAACATGAAATAGTAGAGAAAAATGAACATATGTTTAAAAGTTATTATATTATAATAAATATTAATTGGTAAATATTGTAATTAAAATTGTGTGTTGTTTTAGATTTTCAAATAGTTCTGGTAAGGTTAGGTGTCTTTAATTTGTCCCTGTGTGTGTGTGTGTGTGTGTGTGTGTATAAATACAGCCTCGCATGGTACGAAAAGCTGGTGCAATTACAATTTGTTTTATGATGTTGATATGTGGTACACATTATGCACACTCAGTTTATAGAGCACGCTCATTTATTGCAAGTCATCACAGTCTTGTTTTCCTTATTGCATGGTTTCAATAACAACATTGCAAGTTTTCTTTATATTGTGCAGGCCTAGTCAGACTAGATGAGCAATTAGTTAAAACAACTGCTTCACTCGATATCTGTTATCGTCTGTTATCTGCACAAAATGTCTGAGTGCATCGGAATGGCATGTCTAGCATTCAACGATTTCTAAACAAGAAGTATACTACGGAAGATTCTTCTGAGAGCATTTTTAAAGAACAGCAATAGAAGCACTTTTACAACCTAATATGGAAATACCCAGTGTAGCAGGTCCTCACACCTGCAATCATTTACATATCTATCTATCAAATCCAACATCTCTATCCGGGTGCTTTAGTTTTTGGCAGTGAGTGTATTAGCAGTAAAGGGTAACATTTGATTTTCCTTTATTCACTGTATTTCTGTTTTGAGGTTTATTTGTGATTGGTTCTTGTGTATTACAAATACTAAAATGCTATATGAAATGACAGATCCTGGCTTATTGTAATCAAATTATTTATGCCGAACTCATAGTTATTCAACTTTAAGATGATCTGGATTAATGGTAGTATTTTAAGTGCGTATTTAATAGTATTTTAAGTCATAAACCCAAGTCAGTATATATGTCTATTTTGAAGTTGAGCATAGAAACATGGTATTAACATAACACAGACATAAAGAACAAAGGCCAGAGGGCACTGCTAAGTCAGCATCTCTACTATAGCATACTGTCCTGGTACTCCAGTGGTACAGTGGATTAATATTGTTGCACGCTATTGCTGGGTCTAATGTTTGATTGTAGGAGGTGCCACCAGCAGGGCACTCATTCTTCCCATTTCCCAAGTCTTTCCCAAGTCCCCTATATGTATATGAAAAGAAGAGTCTGCTGGCCACCTTGTTAAAGGTGTTGTGCATATGGCATTTGGAATTGGAAGGAGTGAACTTTGGGAGGAAAGTAATTTTTTAAAATTAAAAATACAAAACAAAACACAACTGGCCCAAACCAGTCAACCTCCCTACAAACATACCATAATGTTTGCAGTTGGGTCAAAATGAAAATACACAGTGGTTTTTTTCCATTAACTTTGACTTTAATTTCATTGCAGACAGTATAAACCTTGTATATTTATTCATGTTTTGGCCTACAACACCTGCTGTTTTAAAATGCATTTTCCATATTGTCCCAACTGATTCTGATTTGGATTTATAGTTCATCCTTTAGCCTTTAAAATTGCATTTAGCCTTGTTTTTTTCATACCAGCCCTAATCTTTTCATTTGTATTCAATAAAAAGAGCACACAAAAAGAGCTAAATAGTAATTTTAACTAAATCAAAAGCTTAATCAACTACAGCATTCGTTTTAAAGGGTCTGTCTTACAGACTCAAGTTCAAGTTCTACTTCTAGTGTCAAGTAACCAGGATTAAGGTACAAACAATTTAACAGTTATTTAATAGTAATTTATTAAATGCAATAAATTCACAACAAGGATCAATATATTTTAGTACTTCAATGTTCAGCACTCAAAACAATTGTCAATGTCCAAAATATTAAAATCACGTAAAACAGGTTTAATGTTAAAAAAGATTTTGTAGCTTGACTCCATTCGTCATCAACGGGACTACAAGGCTTAAAAGCTCTTGAAATTCAAGTAAACAGGACAAAATGTCAGCTAGGTCTCAGAACAAGTATTCCCAATAGTAGATCAGAAAACACAACACAACACAACTTTACTGACAAATGACTAGATTTTACAAAACAAAGCAAAAGAAAAAGCTTTTTGATGTCAAATCCAACCTTCTAATAAATGCTTTTTGTTAAGATCAGAGTTGACCTATTACGCTTTCTTTCTCAAAAGGAATTACAGGGTCTAAGCTGACAAAACAAAGCAATGGTTCTCATGTCAGGTTCAATCGATAGCAGGGAAACAGCCGAGTGAGGCTACATCAAAGCCCTGTTTTTATCTTGCTGTTAGGCTTCAAGAGTTGCAGTTCTCATAAAAATGTTATGTACAGAATGGTTTGCAGGATCTGCTTTATTATAATCAACATAATAGTGAGACTTGAGAACAAACAGCAATAACCAGGTATACACAAGTATTGCTTAAATTAGGAGCAATATAGAGAATCCAGTTCAACCAACTGGCATATTTTGGTTAGGTGGAAAGTAGTGGTCAACCAATATGTTTATGTAATGGCTGGTGCCAATAATTACAGAGTAGGGTGACCAACTGCCGACAAACAATAGATTTTTTTTCAAAATCACACCAAATCACTGAACATAAATGAAGATTTATTTAAGCTATGAATGCACTGTTTCTGTTTTTATAACGTAAAAAGTTTTTGCACATAACAACAACAACAACAACAACAACAACAACATCTGTTACCAGATAGCTGCATATTCATGGTTTGGGGGAAAATGTGTAAAAACAAACAAACAGTGTTAGATTAGTGCACAACATCGTTTTAAGTTATGCATTTTAATCATTATTTTTAAATATTAGTCTTGTAAGCACACATCAGCCAATGACGATTATCTAAAAGTTCCATTAATCAGCCCAATTAATCTGTATAACACTAGCCAGAAGAACCAACAGAGAATACCAAACTCCACAAGTGCAATTCGTTAATTCATTGTGGGTCTGGCCAAAATCTCATATCAGTTTTTTTTTTTATGCTGGATCTCATTATTCATCCTGATTCTGTTGGATGATCAGTAGTAATATTA
This sequence comes from Parotocinclus haroldoi, assembly GCA_034779995.1. NCBI lineage: Eukaryota > Metazoa > Chordata > Actinopteri > Siluriformes > Loricariidae > Parotocinclus > Parotocinclus haroldoi. The sequence goes on from JAUZST010012771.1 coordinate 17,757, forward strand.
ATTTGATAACTGAACCCCGTTATTTATTAACTAATTTAGATTATCGGAACTATCAAAGCATTCTGACTAGTACAAGCATTTCATACTTTCACCTTTATAATAATCCGTATACCTAAACCTGCAAATCCCAACAATATGTAAAATATCGCCACTAAATCACCATCTCACCATCGTCATATTTTAAATGATGGAAAAAATATTCTGAAGTGTGACTAAAATCTCTAGTAGTGGTTAGAAATGGACATTTTGAGGAATTATATTGTTAAAATTATATTAATCCTTCCATTGTTTGTGATGATGTGGAGCAGTTGGTTGGGGAAATACTGATTGTGCAAAAAAAATCCTTTCTGTAAAATTCAATCAAGTTCTATATGCAGAACTTCACCAGGTCCTCTGCGTTTTTTTCCAAACAAATAAGGATGCTATGTCCTAAAGAGCCATGCACTTTGATATTATTATCTGTCTGGCTTAATATGAGCTGTACTAGAGAATAGAGTCTGGATGTTGCAACATGCTGATGTCATATGCCATACCAGGAGTATCAAGGAGACATACTTTCATGCAATTGTTAGGCTAACGGAGAACTGTTTTGAGTCATCAGTCAATAATAATGCAATAATATCCAAGCACTTGGAAAAAAAAACTCTAGGGGGTTGTGCATGACACAAAATAACATAACTAAAAGATTCCATTAATTCAATCAGATTTCAGTGTATAAAGGGAAGAGCCGGGAAAAACCATGTCTTAATGTGATATACATCATAAAAAACAGCTTAAAATCAAATATGGTTGTTAATAAAGACTGTTTTTACCAGTAGAATATTTGAGTTTTGGTTACCAAGTCCCTATTTGGCAAAAATCAGTCTCAAACAGTAGCTGAGTTAGTTAGTTGGACTGGATGTAATAACCCCTCGTCTCATGTACAGTGTTAAACGTAAGAACATTGGCTAAACCGTTTTAAAATAACCAGCTCCTTTTCTTATTATGTATGTCCTTAAACATATGACTTTATTGGCTATTTTTCTCTTTTCTTTACATACTAATTTTGTTCATCTTCCTGGCTCTCTTTTACATAATTCACTGGATATTTTACTTTATTTTAAACTATGGGCTACACCCATCATGTAAGACTTAAACTGATGTTATTCTGACTTACAAAAGCCAGAGCTATCACAGAACAATTTTGCTGCTGTTGATTTAATGGTTGTGCTATAGCATCCACAAAAAGACAGAGATAGATAAAAGTTGATAGATTGAGGAACTGTCGGATGGAGCTTTGGCTGTTAGAATTTGCCTAACAAAGCAGCCTGGAACTGTGTCTGAGACTCATTAAACGAAACAGAGATGGAAGTAAGACAGCTATTTGCTCCATTGTAAATGTCAGACATGCCAAAAATGTTAATGTTAGAGGCTGCTAATGTTGTATTTAAAGTATCATGGACTAAAATGAACCTGGCATGAAGAAAAATTCTTTGCCAGGATCAGCTGCAGTGCCTACAGGTTCTCATTAAAGTCAGACCGAAGTGATTCCCACTCATTTAATTAAAGCATCATGGTCTTCAAACTAATAGGTGTGGTTCCTATTTCGGAGAAATAAAAACCACTGCAGCTACACAAATAGGCACTTTCCCCACAAATTAAGTCTCAATTCATGATAAAGCCTTAATGACATGTTTAGCACTCTCTGTTCCACTTTCCCATGAACCATCCATAAACGACCAACTAATAAAGTGTAATGTTTAAATATATGTCAGAACCAAATGTTTTTATATGGAAAAAAATCTGTTCTGAATATCCAAACATCATATATTTTAATAGATTTGCTTGAAGTACAAAAAAGAATGCAGCTGGTTGGCACGACAGGTATTAAAAAATGACACTTTGTTCTACTGCTAAATCACTGGCTGAGAAAAAACAGACGACATGGTGAAAAATGACTAAACCACCTCACAAACTGAGCTACAAGAACAATCATTTAGTCATGTAAAAATGAGGTCTTTGAATGAATGACAGTGTTAGACTGGCCCTACCTGTGGGAAAGCATTATCAGCACAGGTGTGTGTGTTTGTGTTATAATGTTGATAGTCGTGTTCTTGAAAATCATGACATGATCTGTCAGACAAAACACACCAGAGGGGACCATCTGTGCTGTACCTTATCCCAGACTACAGATGGATGGTAGGTAAGTATATAAGGTCTTCTGCAAAAGTCTCAGGCCACCATTAGACCACCAATGTTGTTTCAGCAATGGTATAAGGACCATATATAACATTCTGTCAATGACTGGACCCCAAAATTTCAACCTGGGTTCCCCACTCATATTGGTAATACCCTTTTTCCCACTGATTTGCATTCCAATCTTTGTGAGCTTTAGCATATATTAGCCTTTTCACCCCGTTCCCATTCTGAAAAAGTGATTCCAGCATAAGAACCTCTGACTTTTTACCTTCAAGTTACGCCAAATCCTATTTGTTTTCAGAGCTGTGTGGATTCGCAAATCTGTTCTTTTAAAATCCGACCTGATTTCATGCGTGGTGCTAGATTGGATATATATCCAATATGTGGCCATTTGACCTGAATGAGAACACTGAGATTCGAATTCATGCGTCTTTATGTTATTCTAACTCATCATTTGCCATAAATGCACTCTAAGGAGAAAAAAATAACAGAAGTGAGGGAGGTTTTCAGTGGTGGGATAGTGAGATAACAGACCTTATAAATATTTGGAGTGATATCTCTGTGCAAACAAAATTAGAAGTCACATATCACACCTCCATGTTTGAGGACATGCCTAAATAAACGGCTGAACGTGGCCACAGGAGGATGTGGCTGCAGTGTCACAGGAAAAAAAATGAAATATAAAAAAAATAAAGATTCCATGGACGCAAACCAAAGAAGTGGCCATGGCAGAACAACATGCTCATTTAAACATCACCATTAAGGAAGTGTGGTTCCTGTTTACCTCTAGACGAACGGGTCATGTGTGCACGTTCAGACAGATGCCTAACATTCAAAAGATGAATTAGGAGTGGGCAATATCACGATATTTCATTGTATCATGATCAGTTTTGTAACTGTGATAGCTGATATGCTTAATGAACATGGACCGACTGCATAGTTCTTTAAAAACAGTGTAATTAGTTCTGTTTATTTGGATAAAGCGCTTTACTAAGAATGGAATCATTTGAACAGAAATTGGAATATTTTTGAGAAATATGTCGCTACTGATGCATTTTGTCTGTGATAGCAGGGATTATTATCATGTTTGTGAAAATGTCTGTAATTATGGCAGTATAATATTTTTACCATCTAGCCCACCGCTAGTGTGAACAGCCTTTTTAAATAATCAGATTTGCTAAGAGGATCAGATTTGGGCCAAATTTGGCTTTTCTGCTGTATGAACTGGCATGCTGAGGAAGCTGCCAGATGCCGCCGTTGCTATGCTTACAACGGATACAATTTTACAATCAAAGCAGTTATGGCTTCAGGGCCTTAAGGAAAGAGTGGACAGCACTTTTACTCGGTTTATATGTCTGAGGGTTGAGGAGGGATGTTGGAGGAGTGGAGCATTTTAGAGGTAAATGCTGACAAACACCTGAAAATGAGGCATTTGAGATTTAGGAGAGCGAGCTCTGTGTGGACATGGACTGGTTTACAAAACGTTAACAGAAACACATTGTCCTGCAAAGATGCTGCTCTGTGGTTGTAGCTAGAGGTGGTAACACTGGCAATGTTTCGTTTGCTTATTTTCTTATACACTTAATCCTGATCAGGGTCGTGGGAGAGCGGGTGCATAGCCGGCAGCACAGGGCACAAAGCAGAAACAACCCTAAAATTGAAATGACATGTTATAGAATATTACAAAAGCTCAAAACAAGTATTCTGTGGTAAAATAGTCTAAAAAGTCATTCTGAAATGTTTGGCCCAATCATTCCTAAAACCATTTAGGCCTAGGTACTTAGTGCTGAGATGAGAGAGCAGGAAACATTCATGAGATGTAAACACAGATCAGCTAGCTTTCCCAGCAGAACATTTAAAAAGAGCATCACACTCCCTCCAATGGCCCATCCCCTTCCCACTGTCCATCCTCTTGCCATCTGTGTGGTCCCATCTAATGAATGGACTTGTATTCAATTCTTATATTTAAACTTATTTTTTTCCTTTCTTGCACCAGACCAAGAGAAAACACTGGCTTAAATACAGACTCTCTCTGTTTTATAATGGTCTTGTTATGATTTTTTTTTTTTACTTGACAATGGGAATCCGATAATACACACAAATACACGCTTAGCAAAAACTGCATTCTGAATTTAAATTTCTCACGGGGCAAACAATATGCAGTATGTTACTCTCTTGCAGATGCTGCACATCTGGCCAACCAGATTTTTCACTTTCATTACACAGGTCAACAACATAACACTAAGTTATGTGTTCATAATTGTACCCACCTCTAGGTTCATGTACCTGTTTTAAGATGTAAAAGATTGGCTATACTATGATCGAGGTCCCTCAGATTTAAATCTGACGGTTCCATCCATTTCGGGAGGGGATTTGAGTTGCATTCTAGCCACCAATTAAAGTAAAAGTGCCATGATATCACACACAATTGGTGAATGCAAGAATCTTAGAAGGAATCCAGTAAAATATCTCAAGGACAAGGACATTCAGAGCATGCCCTATACAATTCGGGGTATAACCTTTTCAGAGCCAAGTCAGTGTATCCTGTTTACATTTGCAATTTTGCAACCTGTTCATTTGCCATTGAGAAGACTTGAATTATTCAAGCAGGAGCTTTCGAGTGGAGATGCCAGGTCATCTGCTCCTGCTCCTGAGTGTTCAGCCAACAACATACTGAACCGTTGGTACCACGCACCAACCGAGGCAACTGATGCTTACCATACTGCTCTCTGCGGAACAGCTTTGTCGCCTCTCTGTGCATCTATTACATTTACAGTTGCCACCAACTGCCAACTTATTTAACTCCCTTTGCAAAGTAGGGTTATTAGCAAAATGTTCAGCTGTTTAATAAACAAGAAAGATTTCAAAAGCTCAACACGACTAATATAAAAAAGTAGTTCATGTAGTCTCAAAATTATTCAACTCCCTGGCTGCACAATATTTTGATAAATGGTGTTGGTAGCCTGTAGTCGTAAAAGGCAAGTGGTTTCGGCATGCTCAGCAAACATTCTTGTTCAACAGCTAAATGAGTGATTTGGTTGCAAAAATCAAATCAATGGTAAATATATGGAATTATTTTGGCTAAAGAAAGCATGACTAATTTGTTTAACCACTCTTTATTACGAAAGTCAGATCTGAGTTCAGTCCGTTAGCACCTGCTGCTGGTCGCTACTCGTGCAACACACGATGTCTGGAAGCTCCTGGAGGCAGAAGTTGCATTTGAAAACTATCACAGTATATATCACTGAAAATAAATGAGATGTCAGTTTTTGTGGAGCCCTACCCTGGATAGAATCTGTAATTAGTGAACACATTAAGTAAGTTGTTTCTCAATCACACCTAATGCAACTCATCAGAGCTTCATAATTGTACCAGCTTTCCAACGACCCTGACTAGGAAACATGAAAATGAATGAATTGTATTATCAGAAACAGTTGTGATTGCAGATAACATGAACAGTGTTAGGAGAATAAAAAAATCATAACTAGCAAGGTGGACCACTCAGAAAAATTGGCTGCTCCATTATATTAAGCTGTCATTATTGGAAGTACATGGAGTTTTTAATATACTTTAGGTGCCACATGAGAAACTTTACTATAGGAAATAAAGCATAAATTGCCCCTGTTATCTAATAATTTTATATCCAAGCCATTTCCAAGGATAAGCTGCACTGCGAAACAGTGCTTGTCTATATTAAGAAATTTACAGGATAAAGACAATGTAGTGGTCCATTACCTAAAGCTTAATAGAAGTTGCAGCAAGATAATGACCCAAGAGAAAACACGAGAAAAGCAACAACAGAAAAGGTTTACAAATGACACTGCAGATCCTAACCTAATTGAGATGGTGCAGCATAACCTAAAAATTATATGCTTAATTTCCTCCTGATAGTTTGTGCAAGTCTTCGGCAGCCACGGGAACGATCACAGTAGTCTTTAGAACTACATTAATTTACAAGATGTTTTTTTTTTTCTGGTGACCCTTAATATAACAATCCAATTGAGGCCTGCTCTTATTGTCATAATTTCACGTTATAAGCTAAAATGCCTCTGGAGCATAAATATCCTCATACTTAAGTGGAAAAAACTCATCTGACCTCAATGGAAATCATTAATGCAATGGCAGTAATTCCAACCCGGGGCACTCACTGTAATATTCAATACAGTAGACAGAGAGCCTGTTGATAAGGGGAGAGAAAACGGATGTGTTGAGCCCATGGGCAATGGTGAACTGCTTGGCATAGATATATTGAAAACCTACGCCAGGTAACAGTATAATTATGGACATCTAAAATAATTATGCATGTTTGGTTACATACTGATATGGACTGGTTAATTTTTTTTTACATTTATGACCTGCATACTTTTATGCATACAAGCCGTTGCAGGTCAGAACTTTTCGCTAATCCTCCCTGATGCAGCGATAATCAGGAAGAGAGATTTGCTGATCTTAGTCTGAAAGGCAATGAATTAACAATCATTTCACAACATGCAGACAAAAAAGTGGAACTAAAAATGCAGAGAAGTATACAATAAATGCTTATTTAAGCTGTTTTGCTGCTAAATGAAGTATAACCACCATCATGGGTGTATGAATGGTTACGTAGTGCTTCTTTACCCTCGGCTAGACACATGACCTAATAACAGGGAAGTATAGATGTATGTTCTACTGCCTGTATGACTAAAAGTGCTTAGGCTAACATTATGAACCTACTACAAAAGTAAAACAATTAAAGCAGAGCACGGTAGCTCTGGGGAACAAGATCTAACAGAAACAATAGAAAAATAACATTAGGGTAGTGTAACTAGATAATTGAATCCAAGGGAATGTTACTAGCTCAATGTCAATGATTAACTCTTTATTTTAATGATGTACAAATAATATACAGCCATAACCCTTCGAGCATAATTATCTAGTTATTAGGAACACATTAGAAAAGCAATATTCCAACCGGAGCTAAAATAACACGTACCAAGTCAAGAAGAAGAACCAGATCCTCACTTTGAAAAAAAGTTTTCTAGGAATCAATTTGTTCCAAAATCCCTAGGACATAATTTTTGCCCCAGACTGAGAATGAATATATGTCATGCCATACTCACCAGCAGTGGCACAGAAACCAAAATAAGCTACAGGTATGCACGGTTTAAGGGTCTGCATTAAGTTTTGTGAAACTGAAATGGTCGTGCACAAGACACAAGCATAGTCACACAGTCACAGAAAACTACATGAAAATGATATGTATATCTTTCAGAGTTAACGTGGAAAACAAGCCAAAAATGCAGTAATTTACTGTTAAGACCTTGTCTAGGGGAAAGCCGTAACACTAAAGTGGATGGTACGATGGACCTGATACGTTTGTTTGACAGAAGTCAAAAATGCATTAATAGATAGTATTAAAAGCAGCGGGGAAGATCAGCCAGATAACAAAATATCCCCTATTTTTGTGAGAGCAGTGTACTAACAGGTGAGTGAGAATATACAGGTTGTGTAGAGACAACTAAAGAGTACTACTTACAATAGGACTGACACATGAACCATTTACGCCATTTACAGCTTGTTACAAATAATTTGCAGAAAGTCATACACACGAACATGAGTAACGTGTGCAAAAACGTCACTAAACACATCAACCAAGTAAGAACAGTCTGTAGTCCAAATGTGAGCTAACAAACAGGCAAGCACACAATCGGCAAGGTAGTGAGCTTTCAAGTGAATAACGGACTTCTGCTCTTAAACACAAACTCCCACCTCTCCTTGGCTATTATGATCTGCGCCATGTGATCAACTGTTTGAAGTTAAGTAAATATTTGTATTTCCTATTATAATTCTTTATAAATTTGGCCATTAAAGTGAAAAGACATTGACTGGATCGACGTTAAATGGTGTATACTAGGGCTGCAACAACGAATCGATACGTTATGTCACGCGATTTATGTCTTCCTCGCCTTTACATATCCGCTTACGTCACCTGCGACACGGAAATTTCTAAATAAGTTTAACATTAAGAAGTTGATACATTCTACAAAAGAAACATGACCGATGCAGAGAAGGAGGGTCGGCTTAAATCATCAATAGTGTGGGAGCACTTTACGTTTCATACAACTGAAAAAAGTGTAACATGCAAGCTTTGCAAAAGAGATTTGACTTGGCACGGGAGAAAGCGGTGATGATACAGTACCTGAAACGGAAACATGTTAGAGTAACCGATAACATGTAAAAAAAGCAGCAGGATAAATCGCTGCAGTATCCCGAGTTTGTTCGGTTTTGAAGTGAGAAAACGTAACGGTGCCCTTACACTATGTGAACTAGCATAGCACGGTTTATGCTGTTTTTGCTTGTTAACTGGATAATGGCAGTGATGGAGTTACGTGTGTGTTACTTTTAATTTAAGTGTAATTAGCTTAATCAGTGTTTATGTGCTTTATAAATCAATATAACTTGTACACAGTTGTGGTAATTAATCATTAAGCTTAAGTTGTAATTTTATGACAGAATATGAGTACACTGCACTGTGTTGGCAGGATAAACTACATTTAGACAGGGATTAAGGTAACGTAATCGAGCTACTTAAATTTGTGTAATTAGGTATTTACACACTGTTACATATTGTGCCAATGTGTGCGTATCTCTTAGCTTTTGCACTTTTGCTTCTTAAAAATATTTTTTAAAAAATCCAATTAATCAATTAATCGAAAAAATAACTGGCCAAATTAATCGCTAAAATAATCGCTAGTTGCAGCCCTAGTCAGTTGTAAATTGCTCTGGATAAGGGCATCAACTAACCTGTAAATGAAGAACAAATAACGTTGATTATCTTGGTACCGCTGTATAATATGTCAATGTCTGGGATATTTCTTAATATAGATGATATGTGAACAGTGCATCTTCATTTAGCAGCTGTGAGTACTTAGTAATAACATTCAGAGGATGGACAACGCCACAAAAGCAAGGAAAGGTAGTTGGGCACCCAAGGCGCGTCAAAGATCAAAGGGCATCCTGTCTGGTCCAAACTGATAAAAGAGCTCTTGGAACTAGACTTTGGAGGAAGAAGAAATGAGAAGTCTGTGTACATTGCCGACATTTAACCTGGTAAGTGATAGCAGGGTGCACTGTGGAGAAAATGACAAGCCAGTGTAGAGAGGGTAATGCTCTGGGAAATTAACGTGTCTAACTGGATTTGATAACTTGGAATGTGAGATTGTAAGCCGAACTGTAAATGTCCTGAAATCTACCTATTCGTTTTAGGATAGAATAGTCTCCGAGTTGTGTAACGTTATTTAGTTATAGTATAAAAAAAAGCTTACCTATTATAATAGCTATAATTTCACAAACACAGGGTGAGTCAAAAGACACGGGAAACCCTTTTATTTCAGAAACAAAAGGGAAAATTACATATCTGAATAAGCTAGGAAATACTGCGTGAGGGCGCCTATCTTTTAGGCTATGTCCGAGAACATGGCCGCCATCCTCAAAGTTGCAATATTGGATTAAGAGCCAGTTTTGTTTTGTTTTTATTGGAAGAGTGGTCATGTAGCATATCAAAGAAGATCAGAAGTGTCTCTGAAATAGATCGCTGCAATATCTATTATATTTCCAACATCTGTTGTAGTTCCAAGGTTAAACTTTTGCTGTTTGACACAGGTAGCTGAAGATGGAATTGAAATCTGACGTCTGATGAACACAGCCGTCATATCATAGCAGCAGACTTCAACAACAAACACCCAGAAAGACCACCAATTTCACACAGTACTGTTACATTCCTTATAGCCGACTTCCGAGAAACTGGGACTGTGGATGACAAGCCAAATAATTTTCATCCAAGGGTGCCATCGACAAAGAAACCTCAACAATCATTTTGGCAGCCTTTGCGAAAAGCCCAAGACACGGCACGCAATGCATGTGACTTTTGACTCACCCTGTAGATTCTTCACAGTTGTATTGCTTGTTTTTACAGCGTATTTTCTTCGAAAAGGTAGCAATTACCTGCTGTCAGCAACATTTCAAATTCACATCACTGCCTCGTACATCTGAACAGACAAGAGGCAAAGCGTTTTAATGACAGCTCGTCAGTGTCAACCCACAAATTAGAAAACGTGATCATGTGACCTGAGAAGCTTAGACGCCTTTCCCACGATCTCTTAAACATTGTGGAATATAAGAAATGTTAAGAGGTTTCCATGTTCCAGACCTATAACCTGTTCAATCAAATCACAACTACTCTACACAAAGACGTCATATTGAGTATTACTATGGAAATTGAATGGCTCTGAAACCACTCAGACACTGCAAACACTTTTTGACGGCAACGTGCCAGTGAAAGGGTTCTTCTGCACAAAAACATAAACCAGTGAACTCAAAGTTAGTGCTGTCATATAAAAACTTGCAACATAAGCTATGTGGGTCACAAACAGTGAATAACCAGTGCTATAGTGCTAGTCTCTGTGTGCCATGTGAATATTGTAAGATTCTGACACCACTATTTTGTATTCAGCGTCACCAACATTCAGTTTTCAATCCATCATGATTTTCCATGCGGTATTTCAGCATCACAGAACAGATTACCCTCTTTACAATATCCTGCAAAATTTGAGTCTGAGGAAATTAACTGACAGCTATTAGTATGGTTTATAACTAGTCAGTAGGTCTCAGCAGGTTCTTCTAGATCGTAGATCTTGTATATACTCTCTATACCAAAGGAATATACAAAAACTTGCTCCAAAATGAGACAGATCTGATCACCCTTCACTACGGCATACCTACTGAGCTTCATTTCTGGGCATTCTTGAATTCTTCATTATAATGGGTTCAGTAGATAGAATAAGCCGGGCAGGAGTAGGGGACAAGTAATTAAAAAGCCATCCAACTCTCCATTTATTATCTTCTGCTTACTCCACACAGGTCGTGGGCAAGGGCAGGAACAACCCCAGATGGGCCACCAATCCATCGTAGGGCATACACACACAGTCACACACTAAGGGCCACTTTACGGAGACCAATTAACCTAATACACATGCCTTTGGACTGTGGGAGGAAACCAGAGTACCAGGAGTAAATCCACGCAAACACATAGAGGACATGCAGACTCCACACAGAAAGAACCCAGGCCACTCCACCCTAGGACTGAACACGGACCTTCTTGCTGTGAGACAGCAGTTCTACCCACCGAGCCACAGTACTGCCCCCCCCAACATATTCCTTTTTATGTCTGGTCAAACTAATTTATGTTGTTAATTACCATCCATCCTTGGATTTCAGACCTGCAACACATTGCAAAAATGCTTGGGTGAGGGCAATTTTCTCTTACAGTAAAGGTAAAATACAAAATAAGTATGAGATTTCCAACAGAGGATGTCAACCGGTGACCTGCAATCATGATTTGGTCCAAAAGCAGCATCCATGAAACCTTTGTGAAGCTCCAGTTGGCCTACAACTTTTAATAACAATGTTTCTCAAAGAATGACTGAAAAGGATTTGCATATTTCAGTTTATATTAGTTATACATTGAAATCATTTCAAGACTGTTTCCTTTCATACATGAAATAAGTGACCTTTTTTGTAACTGCAATTCAGCGTCCACTAATGGGCATGCGTAATCTTTTTAGATGCCTCAAGTTGCTCTGTGACTTCATATTCAATGGCTGCTGGAGTTGTTTTTCATGCTAATAACTGGCAATGAATGAACATGTTTTATTAAAGACAACTGATTATTATAAATGTATTACAGGATATGACTGTAAATGTGAAGTTCCATATTTGTTTCCATTAACACCCTTAAATCTAAGCTGACATTCCAATTTCCGCTGGTTTCATTCATAGTCCTGGAGAACAGAGCCAGACAATGTATTGATGCAAAAATAACCGTTGCACGTTATAAATAAACCATTTCAAGACGTTACAATTTCCTCTGAAACAGGTAGGTACTGTTTAAAGTCCACATTACGTTCTGTGAAACAGGTCGTCGACCGAAAAGAACGTTGATCGGGCATTATTAGTCAGATAGTCTATTTGTGCTACTCTAATGTAAATATAAAGGGTATTTTCATAAGAAAACTGATACGCGAATTGGTCAAAGGTACCATTTAAAACACAAGTGATTCAATGAGGAGCACATACACTTATGAACAACAGTGGAAAATCATGCACACAAACTTGCAAAAGTCTCTAAACACATCAACCGAGTTAGAACGGTTGACTTGCTGTTGAGGTGACCATGGTGATTGGATGTTTACGTCCACGTTATCCAGAGATAAAAGACAGATTTTCATTATAATATATTACCATTGTTAAGACGTCAGTTGTTACAGCAAATGGATGTCTGGGTGTCTGCTACATACTGCAAATGTAAATGCTCATAAGATGGTCAATAAACTGTGCTTTCCTGTAAGCTGTCAGTCATAGAAACCATCATGTTAGAAAGAGAAACTTAGTATTTCTAAACACATAAGTTATCTATGGACCAATAGTTGTAATTGTGAAAGTAGTTCACAATATGTTAATCATTCACTCAAAAAATCTGGGGAAGGTCCTTAGGGAACAGGAAAGCTGTGTACTGCCTTACTTTTTGCTCACATAAAGCCAAGCATCAGTGTTTGTGTGTTCAGCTGACCAGATGCAACAGCTCCTGTGATCCTGTGATGTGAATATTCAATGCAGTCTCCCTGGTAGTTATGAACCGGTCTCTCGCAGAAAAAAACACGCACTTGTGCGACAGTACAGAGAAGCACAACGGGCTGCATTTATGTACACGTAGGACAATGACTCCTTTTACACCATATTACAGTTGAATCCGGTTAATTATTTTTCAATCTACAAAGTTCGTAAGCATCAGTAGTTCTTGTTTGTACGTTTGCTATACGTTTATATCGCATTATAAAGTAACAAACTTTTAATATGTTACATAAATTATAGCACGTCCCGCCATGTAACATAGGGCATGTTCGTTTAGTCGGACCAGCCGGTTATTAGGACCAAAACGATCGCGTTCCGACCGTTCCAAACACAAATGTACTGTTTATTTTAAAAACAACATGCCAAGTAAAGCTACACAGTGTGCAGTGTTGTATCTTGCTCCAGAAAGATTCTGTCAGGTCTTATTTACAGCAATAACATGAAGCCTAGAGACTCAAGATGACGATGTTTTGCTGAGACACTTCAGCTTCAGTCTGTCAATCGCTAACAAACTGCTCTAGTGGACAAAATACAGACAACTCCAGTCTTTAGTCTTCATCAAGAGACTTAATTGCAGGACAAGGCTCTACCTGAAGACTCACATGAAGGTAGTTCAGCATTGAAAAGACAGCTCCGACAACTAACCAATCCCACCATCTGTAAACTTACCACCAAACAGAATATGAAGATAACTCTCAATTTTGGAAGACAGCAGTCTATGACAGCCAGAATACCAGCACAAAAAGACACTAAGCAAACCTCAGTGGAATCATTCTCAGGGCCCTATGGAATATTTTACATTTTTCCCCTAATTCAATTAGATTTTTTTCTTCATTTTAATTTTTTATGGATTTGGTTTTTCACAATTCGATTCTAAGGGTTTTTTTTTGGTTGTTGTTTTTGTTTAAAACTACAAACAAACAAACAAAAATGGCACCTTTGTATTTAAAAAAAAAAAACTCCTGCTATTACAAATTAAAGTGCTATTTTTAACTTGAATAAGCCGATTAGCAAACCCAGGGTCCTTTGAGTAATGCCTTTAAACCATTAGGACACTGTTGTAATTAGGACTAGAGATGCACGACTGCACTAAACACACTTCCTCATCACCACCATGCCTCAGTAGATATTGCATAAACATATGAGTGACTGAGCCCTGAGCAGAGTGGCTACTGCTTTACTGAAAGGACTGTGTTGTTTATGTGTTGCTGCATTTGTGCCGCTGCTGTTCACAGAATTGGGTGTATGAGATAGATCAGTTATAACCATTCACGTTTAGATTTTTAAACTCCTTTGTTCATCAGTTCCATCCATATTCCATATTCCATCCATATTCCCTGAATCGCGGATATCTTTCTTCAAAAAAGTGCATTACAGCAAGCGACAGATAGCAAGTTATCCTTACACTTCCATTTCATTATTTGTCACTATCGTACACCTTTACTCCTCATTGCTGCCGAAGCTCCACCATTGGCTGATAGAGGAGCTTAGCTTAGAGGATGGAGTGTTTGTGATGGTGATTAAATGTGGTCAGAGCAGAACAGAATGGGAGTTCCTTTACTGTGTGGACCACATACAGCCTCTAATCGCTCCAAAAGGTTTTGCCCTTTGGCTGCAAGCAGTGACCAGCAGCAGTCAGTTCAGTTGTCCTTGGTAAGCTGTAAGACATTCTGGTGCCATGTGGGATTTTCACTGAGGATGTCCAACACGTCATTTATGTTTTCACAGTACATGACACATTTGCAGGTACACTTTTGCAGTGAAAGAAGAACCCGGTGACTGTCCACCACATTGCAGATACCCAAGGGTTCAAATCAAGAGCCACTGCTAACCCACTTCCAAAACAGAACAAGTGGCCATGGATTGTACCACTCATAACAAAATAAGCACCGCACAGATGATAAATGAGATCTACACCACAGCTTGCAAAAAAGACACCATCAAAGCTCCACCAGTGATGCTACGAGGCTTCAATAATTATTTCGGTCACCCAGATGAACCACTTCAGAACAAATTTCAACAACGTACTTCAGAACCACTGTGCTACATGATTCAATTTCACAATCGAGCACAAAAGACAAACAGTGACTTCCGATATCCACCTCCAGTAATAAGAGTAATATACTTTGGCATGTACTTTATGTCTAACCAGTTCTGCTGAGTTTGACATCCCACATCAATACAATTAAAGTTTGGGAATGTTTGCTTAAAAATGGTTTTTCCACCTGGAGATTTCCACATTCAAGATCTGCAGCATTGACAATAAACTGTTATGGTTCAACTAAGTCTGTGAGTTATATTCCAAGAAACCATAAGTCGGTTGTTTCGTAAAGCAATCATTTAATATAGAGGTACACCTTGTTCTTAAGATGGCCGGATTAGCGATGGGAAGCTGATAATAAACATAAAAACAACACACAGTAGAAACCATTCTCTGCTTTTTTTAATTAGACTTTTCCCCGGGCAAGCGATACACAGAGTGATACCCTGCTGCACTCACTCAGAAGTGGTGAGAGTTGGGGAAGCTGCGGTAGCAACAATAATCGTTTGTTTTTTACTTTCAATGCATCATTCAATACATTAAATGGGATAGTGAATGCTTTTATAAAATAAGATGTTAATGTTAATGATTCAGTACATACCATATATACACTACTCACAAAAATAAGGAGATATTTAATTATGGGATATTTCATTGTGAAGTATCCCCTCATTTTTGAGCAGTATATTTAAAGTCCCACATTTACGATACATTCAATTTATGATTGGGCAAATTGGGCACTACCTGTATACTATATCTACCATGATGTATCCAACATTAACCTACAGTTGGTCAAAATAATTAACACAATGCCCATTTTATAGTAAATTATTGAATATTTCATGTAATCCATCGATCCATTATGTTCCACTTAATCCACATGGGGTTGTGGGCCAGCCGGTGCCCACCCGGCATCTCTGGTCGCAAGGGCAGGAACAACCCTAGACATCCATCGCAGGGCACAAACACAAACACACACAAGCACAAACACACACATACACACACATATACACACATATACACACACATACACACACATACACACACATACACACACATACACACACATACACACACATACACACACACACAGTCCACACTAAGGGCCACTTTAGAGACACCAATTAGCCTAACTCTCATGTCTTTGTACTGTGGGAGGAAACCGGAGTACGCAGAGTAAACCCACACAGACACGGGGAGGACATGCAGACTCCACACAGAAAGAACCGCCCACACAGAAGAACAGGTCGCTCCACCCTGAGATTAAACCCGGGACCTTTATGTCATGTAATGTAGTTCTTTAATGTATTGGAAGTGAAAAACAAAAAATATGGAAATATTCAAAGTTCTGAATGCAGATTCTACTGAATGTGTATTTATGTGTATTATTGAATTCTCATCGTAAACCCAGAATATTGTCAAATGAACCATAAACAAAACATTGTCATCCAGGGAGCCACACACTTATTAAAGCATCTTTGTTACATATCTACATCTAAAGTGCAATAGAAATCTCTGAGCTCAACACGAAACCAATTTTTTTTTCATCTTATCTGCAAATGACCATTGTGGTTTTAAACTTCAGCCCAACAGTACATAACGGTGGTTTAAAATCGACAGAGTAACCTAATGGAATCAGTACAATCTACATTGTGGTCTGAAAGAAAACCTGCAGACACACCAGCCTGTTTCAGATAAGGCTGAAAACCCCAGTGCTTGAATGTGCATCATTTCCTGTTTTTCATCAAGCGATCACATTCCTTTAGTTTTTTTCATGTTTTAAGAGCTTGTTTAATTCTCCCTAGGTGACTCATGGCATTAATCGAACGATCCGGCACTGGTATAAAGAGAACCTCAAACATGTCTGAGATCATTCCTCTGCTGTTTAAAACAAAACAGACAGGAAAGACATGTCAGCACTGCTGAACAAGTATTCCAAATGTTTAACACTATTCCTATTTGACAGCGTAACATTTCATTCCTAATATATCTTGGTTAAATCACCTTTTGCACAATGGGAAACTCAGGTCTTTGCTTTATTTAGGCTTTCTAGCATTGCCTTGTGCAATTCCAAAATTGTAATCATTCACAGTGAAGGATCCCCCACAAATATGTTCTTGGATCGACTGAGCTTAAACATGCCAGTAAAGACTAAACAAATCCTCACCAAACCAGTTTGATTCTGTGCTGCTTCAGAGCATCACCACCTCCACACACCAATTTATCAGCACAGACCAAGCACCAAAACCGCAAGAGCTAATGCAAGAAAGATATAAATACTGCATGCGGGCAAATAACAATAATAACTCCTACTACACTGCGCACAAAATTTAGGGCATATTTCATTGTAGGGATATTCCATTTTAAAATATCCCCATACTTTTGGGAGCAGTATATTATATATATATATATATATCAAAGGGGCAATTTGTAGACATGGTAATGAAATTAGCCACTCTTCATGTGTACATGCAGCAAGAAATTTAGTTGATGAATTTCTTCTTAAGTAAGATTGAAGCCAACATTAACTTCTCCTCCTGGACTTGTTCTTAAACTCTCTGGAATAAGACCTGCAGTCCTGGCATGATGATATACAGCAACACTAATAAGCAGCATGGACTCACTCGATAAAAATAAGGAATTAATGACAATAAAGTCGATGTAGAATACCATTTTAGAAAGTTTATGTAAGATGTCTAGAATAGCTTTTGGGATCACCATGGTTTCACTGGTCATGGTCCTCCTAATGGCAAAAGACTGCTTGCCACCCAACATCATTCTAATTGCAAACAAACTGTGCAGCATGAACTACTGAAGAAGTGACAGTTAGTGCTATTAATTCAAAAACTAAAGTTAAGCTCCAAGCCATGAGCAAAGCAAAAGCGCATTCATACGAGGAGACCACAAGTCAGCTGACAGGCCAGAAAAATTCACTTTTGTAAATGAGAGAGGGTGTTTATAAGTGTTTGATTAACAGTGAATGAGAGAGGGTGTTGTTGGTGTTTGATTATCAGTAAATGATAGAGGGTGTTTGTAAGTGTTTGATTAACAGTGAATGAGAGAGGGTGTTTGTTAGTGTTTGATTAACAGTGAATGAGAGAGGGTGTTTGTTAGTGTTTGATTAACAGTGAATGAGAGAGGGTGCTTGTTAGTGTTTGATTAACAGTGAATGAGAGAGGGTGCTTGTTGGTGTTTGATTAACAGTGAATGAGAGAGGGTGTTTGTAGGTGTTTGATTAACAGTGAATGAGAGAGGGTGTTTGTTGGTGTTTGATTAACAGTAAATGAGAGAGGGTGTTTGTTAGTGTTTGATTATCAGTAAATGAGAGAGGGTGTTTGTTGGTGTTTGATTATCAGTAAATGAGAGAGGGTGTTTGTTGGTGTTTGATTAACAGTGAATGAGAGAGGGTGTTTGTAGGTGTTTGATTAACAGTGAATGAGAGAGGGTGTT
>JAUZST010012772.1:0-11297 GCA_034779995.1 Parotocinclus haroldoi
GTGTGTGAGTGTGTGTGTGTGAGTGTGTGTGTGTGAGTGTGTGTGTGTGAGTGTGTGTGTGTGAGTGTGTGTGTGTGTGTGTGTGTGTGAGTGTGTGTGTGAGTGTGAGAGAGATGGGCTGAGGCTTCGAGTTTGTGCACTGCCACACTAGGGCAATACCTTTGATCGTATTAAGTGTAAGGGTCTTAGACTTATTAAGACTTATTAGTCTTATTTCTTTCATCTGTGTAACATTCTACACAAACATTTGTAAGTTTGTTCTACTACACAGACAAAAAACAAGATGTTTTTTTATTTTGAGACATGGGGATAAAACAAAATGTCGCCACTGCAACATCAGTTATGTCGTTCCAAAACTTGTTTACTCATAAGGAGCATTTTTTTTACAGCTGCTGAATTCACCTTGTCATTATGTCTTTCAGCATATATTTTGGGGTGCTTTCTTTTGAGGTGGTGTAAAATGTTTGTTGTCTTCCCATGTGATGTGACAATATTGTCTTTGCATGTTAAAAAAATTAAAAGTTATTTGGCCACTTGTTGTATAAGGTATGGTGTGGTTGTATGGGCTAAATCGGTTTTGGTCTCCGGTTTTGAAACAGTGCAGTGTGTTGTTAAACCCTTATCATAATGTAATGTGATGTGTATATGACTAAGCTTTGTCTGTCTGCATTAGCAGCATGCCAAGTGAAAGCAGATGGCCGAGGAGGGCGAGGGAAAGTACCACATCATGCCCTGGTGGATGACGGTGTCTCATCTGACGAGGAGCCTGTTAAAAAGCCACAGTAAGTGAAGTGAAGTGAAGTGAATAGAACTTGTCCTTAGATATGTTGTCAGTGAAAGCTCTATTGCTGTTAAAATGTAGCATAAATGTATTCATAATGATGGGCAGTTGCCAGCTCATTATTTTCAGCTTCTGCTCAAATGCTGATTATGGCTACATTTTTTTAGATGCACAACAAACTACAAACAGAAAATCAGAAGAAAATGCAAATTAAAATGCAATATTTATTTCTTTTACTAAGGACCCAAGATATTTCATAGTTCTGCCCCTGCCTTGTTTATGACTGAATGACATTGCTGTATCCCTAATACACATTGTTTGTGTTACTTTTGAGAAATCTGATTATATTGCTCAGTTTGTTCATGTTAAGAGATTTCACATTTTTAGTGAATATAGGATTGTAGTATTTTTATGTTTGAAAAAATGTTTTGAAAGTAACAACGCTTGATGAATAGGGGGAATCCACGACAGCCCTCTGCACGGAAGGCCATTGAATCTGGAAAGCAGACGGATCTTGATGTCGAGGCTAAAATGTCCAAACTTCAGGAAATGTTTCCTAAGAGCAGCAGAAGTGAGCTCCTGGAGGTAATATTTATTAGTGCTTATACAATGACAGGCAGACCTTTAACTCGATGGTTTAGTGCTAATGTACACCGATCAGGCATAACATTATGACCACCTCCTCTTTCCACTCGTTGTCCATTTGATCAATTTCATGCATCATACAGAAGCACTTTGTAGTTCTACAAAGTGCTGGTATGAATGAATCAGATATTGCACTGCTGCTGGAGTTTAAAACACTGGGTTCACTTCTGTAAACACATCTACCATATTGCTGTTTAAAATCTCTATTACCAGTGCTTTGTCTGATCAGTGTCACTGCAAAATGTTTCATCACCCAAATGAACCTTATTTGTGGTGATCGTTTTTTTAATTTCTAAGTTCTGAGTTTTTTGGGTTTTTTTTGGGTGGGGTGGGGGTGGTGGTTATGGGTAAGTTCTGCCCATTAGAGAGCAAAGTGAAGAGGACAAACCGACAACGTATGTACAGAAACTGATGTATTTGCAGAAAAAAAACGACTTCTAGTGCTTCAGTAGGGTAGGTGAAACTGACTTGCTATGAGAACACTTATGGGCACACATACCCATGGTATTATGGATTTCTCTCTCTGTTTTATCATTTAAGCAAGCAACATTTTACAGTAAAACTACTATACAGTGGCAGTAGTAGTAGTAAGTAGTGTATCTGTCACTTTTTTGTGGCTTTCTTTTAAACTGCATCTTTCTTATTGACTTGGTACATTGACATGACATTGGTTTGCGGTAAATCTGCTGTTTATAATCCAATAGGTGATTGAGAATACCAGCACACTGGATGGAGCTGTAGCATATTGTTTGGTGACTTACAGACATAAAGGTAATGCAGTACTTCAGTTTTTGCTCCATTCAAACCCATTTTAGATAAACCATTGAGATAAATTCACCATCCAAACTGGACAGTCCGGGCCCTTTTTATTGATGGTCAGACTAGATGTGATCTGAAGTTAAAGCAGCTTTTAAATAACACACTGTACACACTTCACATAGATGTCCATTATAGGTATGAGCCATGTATGTGGGAAGGTGATGGCACCAGAATGAACTATGGGACAGAGATTGCCCAATTGACGAGCAGTATTTAGCTGGGGAAACAATAGACTGGATATTCACATGGAAGTCTCCTAACTGAATATTGTTATGGATCGTATATATGCCTTAATGGCGTTGGTATTCCATGGTGCCAGTTACTCAGGACAATGCTCTGGCGTCTGCTCGATGTAGTAGAATAGCAAGCCTGATCTACAAGCTGTTTCACTACACCACTTACAAGGCCTTCAAACTCTGGCGCCATGCATCAACAGAACACAGCTGCTTTGTGCCCAGCTTATTAGACCCAACTTATCTATATTTTCATGTATAACAAACAGCAGTACAAATGAAATTAAAATAGTAAATCTGATGTGTAACTTGTTAATTATGCATATAGACACAGATACTTGCAAGCCCAATGGGAAAGTTAAGTACACTGATGATGAACGTGACAATCAGCCAAAGAAACGACGAAAAACTTTGGTAGGATTTGCTTTTACTTATATAGTATTAATACATATTAATGTGGTCATATAGCCATATAAATGTCATTAGCTGCTGGTAGTTCTAATGACCCATAGATTCTGTTTTAATTTCAAAGTCTGATTCTGATGAGAAGTCTGAGGATGGCTACGAGCTAAGTATGAAGAAGCAAGAGGCCCTGGTGCTCAAACTTAAAAATAAACTACCTGAACTGGAAGAAACGGTATGTTAACATGGTTGTGTTTGCTTCATGGGAGAGATGATTCATTTTGTCCCCATGTGAGAAGTGCTTCTTTTATAAGCTGTGTGTTCTTCACAGGTTCTGAGGGATTTGCTGAGAGAACATAATTGGGATTTCGAAAATGCGTTGGACACATTACTTATGTTTTCACCAGAGTCAGGTGGGTAAAGTTAAAGATGAATTATATTTATTGTTAAAATACTGTATACTTGATGGACAAAAATCCTGTAACTGAAATGTACCTAATATGTAAAACCACCACGAATTTTGATGAGAATTTCCTGTAGGCTGGGTTTTTTGTCAATGCTGATTAGACCCATATTACCGTCTAAATCGACACACAGCTACCTCTGTCACACTATGGCTCTATGACACATTTTTCACACGATTGAGACATTCACTGCACTGCACCACCTCTTCTCAATCTTTCAATATATGAGCCTAAAAATCATACTACCTTAAACATGCGAGGTGACACTTTTTTTTTTTTGTTGTTGTATTTCGAGTAGGCATGTTATCCCTAGTATTATTAATAAAGCTTGAACACGATGTATCAATTTCTCTGTTGTAGGCTCTGTACGTGAAGAATGTCAGAAGAAAAAGGCAACTTTAAAGATCTCAGAGTCAGCAAAAAGGAACCAATATAATAATGGAGATGCAAAACAAAAATCACATTCAGCTAGTTTATCAAAGTGGCTGATATCAAGCAAACCTCCTGCAAGAAGTCAAAACTTCTCAGATAGACCCGTGTCCACAGGAAACAAAGCAGTCTGTCAAAACTCGAAGAAAGCAAAATTATCCAAATTAAAACCAGAGCAAGAAAGTGAATCAGAGTGCGAAGAGGACCTTGATAGTAACGCGGAAAGTGATTCTGATGACAGTGACTCTGAGAGTAATGACGATCGCTTTGATGACAGTAAAAATAAGCATTTATTGCAGTTTCTCCAGGAGGCTTCAATAGATGAACTGACTTTGATATCTGGCTGCTCATTGAAAAAAGCACAGAAGATTATTTCAATGAGGCCTCTGAACAGCTGGAAAGACGTGGTAAGAACAACTTGTTACTCTGAACATTAGTGCATATAGGTTCCTGATAATTGGTGGAATCGGACTGATAAAGCACTGATGTTTAATGTTCTAAAGGAAGTCCCTATTGATATGTTCTTTTTAAAAAAAAACCACCTAAAATAGCCTGTAGGAAGCTAGGTGGTGATAATTACATTGTGAATACGTATCACATTGCTATATGAAGGGCAGCACAGTTGTGAGTGGTTAGTGGCGTCACTTCGCAGCTATGAGATCCCTGATTCAATCCCATCTTGTGTAGAGATGACATTTCCTTCTGGTAGGTACATATTATGTTGACTGGGCGCTGTAACTTTGGCCATAATAAAACTAATAATGAAAATTTGAAAAGACTGTGGTAACTTTTAAGGTACTGAGCTGTAGACCAGAGTTCAAATCCTGCCTTTACCTACAGTTGCTTGGTTTATTAGATTGGTTTGCTTTGTAAGTAGCTCTGGGCAACGCCACCTACATCAAATTACATAAGCACTGTGCTACAACAGATTGTACTTTACACCCCATTTAAAATCCCCCCCCCCCCTTAAAAAAAATAACAATGTAGCATATTTCAGTAATATACAGTGGGTACACAATAGGACTGGCACATACATCTTGTTATAAATAAATAGTGCCATCAAGTACACAAGCATTTGTAACTTAGTTAAACTTGGCTAAAGAGCAAGTAATCATATGACTTGTAAGGTAGTAGGTGAAACAGTGTGAATGACAAACTTGTACTCTTAACTCCCACCTCTATTGGTGCTACCAATACTTACAATACAACCACGTTTTATTGGATGAGAACCCACTGCAGAGAGTGACAGGAGCGATGAAGATGCAAAGTACACTACACTGTAATAATTGTTTGGAGCCATGTCCTCCCCTTGTCCGCGTTGGTTTTCTGTGGGTACTCCGGTTTCCTTACACAGTCCAAAGATGTATGTTAGGTTAACTAAGTACTGTAAATTGGTGTTGACTTGGGTGTATATAAGACTAGTCTTCTGTATGGATGTAACGTGTGTGTGCGCACGTGCGTGCCTGTGTGCGTGCCCCCGCTAAAATGGCCACTTGTTTCTCTGTCGCTAGACTGATCAGTTCTGTAAGCAAAATGGCATGTCTCTGAATTTGTTGGATGGCTGTAAGATGGTGCTAAAAGAGAGAGAGGTGCTGAAGCAGCTTATGAATAGGTGTGAGGCCGTATCCAATAAGATGACCGTCGATGTCACGCGGGTAATCAAAAATGGCATGGGATCCATTAAGCAACCAAGTGTCCTCAACAAGCGGTGAGTTAACAATTTCTATTTGAAAGGACACCCCAAGTCTTCTATTCTGTCTGTTCATGCTCAATATGCATTGATTCATAATTACAGTGTAAAATAAATTTATATGTTGAGGAAAATGATCCAATATTACATATTTTTGAGTAGTATGTGAACCTCTATGAATAGCACTTAATTTGAAGGTGAAATTAGTCAGATGTTTTCAATCAATGGGATGACAATCAGGTGTGTATAGGCATCCGGTTTATTTAAAGAACAGTAAGCTATCAAAGTCTGCTCTTCACAGCACATTTGTAGTAGAGTATCATTTCATGAACAAGGGCCATTTCTGAGGACCTCAGAAGAAGAGTTGTTGATGCTTATCAGGTTGGAAAATGTTATAAAACCATCTGTAAAAAGTTTGGACTCTCAATCCACAGTCAGACAGATTGTGTACAAATGGAAGAATTTCAACACCTTTGTTACCCTCCCCAGGAGTGGTCGACCAACAAAAGATCACGCCAAGAACAAGGTGTGTAATAGTCACTGCTTTTCAAAAAGAACATTGTTGCTCGTCTGCAGTTTGTGAAAGATCACATGGACAAGCCAGAGGGTTGTCGGAAGAATGTTTTGGGGACAGATGAGTCCAAAATAAAAAAAAAAAATGGTTTAAATGAAAAGCATTATGTTCAGAAAAAGGAAAACACTGCATTCCTGCATATTAACCTTATCCCACCTGTGAAACATGGTGATGGTAGTATCGTGGTTTGGACCATGGCCAGGACGGCTTACCATCATTGCTGCAACAATGAATTTTGAATTATATCAGAGAATTCTAAAAGAAAATGTCAGGATATCTGCCCATGAACTGAATATCAAGAGAAGGGTCATGCAGCAAGATAACGACCCTAAGCGCACCTTCACACAAGAATAATAAAGTTAATGTTTTGAAATGGCCATGTCAAAGTCCTTACCTTAATCCCATCTAAATGTTGTGGAAGTACCTGAAGCGAGCAGGTAATGTCAGGAAACCCACCAACATCCCAGAGTTGAAGCTGTTCTATATGGAGGAATGGGATAAAATTCCTCTAAGCCAGTGTGCATGACTGATCAACAGTTACCGGAAACATTTAGTTGCTAGTAGTTAATAGCAATATTGGATATACATTGCTAAGTACTGTGTGTAAAGCCTGTAATAAAATGTACGTTCTCTATATACGTGTTCTTCAGGCACCATGTTGTATCCCAGTGTAGTATAAAAACATTTAGTAGACTTGTGTAACCTTGAATCACATTTGCTTTATTTCAGGCTTAAATTACAGCCCTACCAGTTGATAGGCTTGAAATGGCTGATTCTCCTACACGAGCACAATCTCAGTGGAATCCTTGCTGATGAAATGGTGAGTTGCCTGTCTTTTGTTTTGATTTTTCTCTTTTTTTCAGTGGGTTATGATTTAGCAAGAAGCAAACTAAACTAGACAGCAACTGTACATCTAACTTATTGTATGAATTGCAAGTTATCCAGGTTGTTTAGTAACAGTTTTTGTTGTTTGTAATTTTTTTACAAGGTGAAAAAGTCACAGGACACGCTGGTAGCCGTCTTCGGACAATCACTATTGATCCAATATGGCGGCTTTTTAAGATGGCAGCCATGTTCCATGTGTAGCCTGAAACGATGGGACACTCACCTATTACTTACTAGGGCATTTAGATATGACATTTGCCCTATTGTTTCTGAATTATTTGTGTTTTGGGCTCAGCAAGTCTCCAAATTTACATTCGGCAACAAACTAATTGGGGTAGCCAGAAGAAGGTTTTTGCTATTAGTCAGAACACCTGCTATTTTGTATAGAAGCGCAAGTAGTCATTGTCATGTTAAGTTTTTACTTATAATAGTTTAAAATGCTTATTAAATTAAACATTAAATAGAGGAGTAAAGGAAGTGTTCCAGGGGGTGGGAGCAGCCACAGCAAAGGATCTCCCACCCATGGAGGAAAGCCTGAATCTAGGGACAGATAAAGAGTTGGAGTCAGTGGAACGTAGTGACCTGGTTGGAGTGTAATGTTGAACTATATTGCGGAGATAGGGTTGAGGTAGACCGTGGAGGGATTTAATGTCAGTAGCAGAATCTTGTACTGGATGTGTGTATGAAACGGGAGCCAGTGTAGTTGGGATAAAACAGGAGTGATCAATTTTTTTTGGTTTGTGTAAGGATCTTAACAGCAGAGTTTTGGATGTAATGTAGCTTAACATAAAAATGCTATCCCTTTGGCTCACAGGCTCATCATTTCAGCAGTAGACGGTACTCCGCACCAGTAGTAACTGAGAGAAATTTAGTATTCCTAGGTCATTGTTTTTTGATATTAAATCACATTAAGCTTTGCTTGTGTTAACTGTTTTAGACACTCTTGGCTAATGCAGTATTTGAACAGCTGAATATTATGCTGGCGCTTTAGATGTTTGCCACGTTTGAGGTGCAGCTGGTTTTGGGTGTCCATTTTATGCTAATACTCTAGCAGAGTGTGTTCAGAACAACGGTACGTGATGAAGTACATGATGCACTGTTCCTGATATATTGATGAATATAGGTCATTACAGCTGTCTCTTTTGTAACCCCACCCACCTAATCACGGCTGTATGTTACAACCACTGGCAAAAACTATGGAATCACCAGTCTTGGATAAGAACTCCTGAAAGCCAACAAGTTGCACTTTGGAATGACTTTATTATTGTATCATGTCTGTTCTACAGAATGAAATGTCTGAATGAGTGCTCATCCAAGACTGGTGATTCCATACTTTTTTTTGCCAGGGGTTGTTAAAAAAAAAACAAAATGCATTGTTAGGAACTGAAATGTGGAAGTGAAATTCTACCTTTTTTAACTGGTACCCGTTTCCTGAAATGTTTTCCTATTTGAAGTTTTACACTGCCATCATGGAGTCTATCATCACCTCATTGATCAGTGCAGCTTTTTATGTAATGTAGCATTACATAATTAAATAAATCCTTTAGTGGTAGGCGCATTGTAAGTGCATCCCAAATAAATAAAGCATCCATAGTTATAAATAGAAACTTATTTATGGGTTTTTCTAGGGCTGAACGATGTATCGTGACAGTGAATCGCACCATGTAATCCTGGAGATACAGCGCATCAGCAGAGTTCTTCTAAACGTCGTTTCGTTCTTTGAACTCCAGAGGGCGCAATCATCACATTTACGATTACATACATCATTACGGGGCAATTGGGTAGAAACTTTATGGATTTGCTTGCTTTTTTCAGTTCTTCTAAAAATTGCACATTGTTTTTATCTTTTACACAAAAAGAAATGCCTTTAATTGGATGTAAAAATCATAAGAAAATAAAAACTTCATATCGTGACTTGGACTGAGTCATGAGTCAGTCATGGCTGCTTGATCTTACAAACACTCAGTTGCATCTATTGAACTGACACATTTGTGATGATTGAACCAACAGTGATTAGATATTGTTCAGCAATAAAAGTTTAGGGCTGTTGGGCTTTTTCCCCCCTCTTGCAGTGGCACCCTAGTGCACAATGAGTGACAGTGTGCTCATTACTATGAAATGTCTGTTTTGGATTCTCTACAGTGTTGAGGCAGTGTTGAGTTGATCGTGTGACTTTACTTTGTGTTGCTTTTTTCAGGGATTGGGAAAGACAATTCAGGCTATTGCTTTTCTGGCCCATATTTATGAGATGGGAAATAAAGGCCCACACCTCATCACTGTACCCTCTTCTACTCTAGGTAAGCCATGTAACAAATAAATCAGGATCATGCATCATGGTATCGTTACCTTTGAGTTGAACTTAATCTTTCTCATCACAGATAACTGGGTGAGGGAGCTGAAGATGTGGTGCCCCAGTCTCAAAGTGATTATGTACTATGGTGAGCAAAGTACATTTATTTTCTAGTTATACAATATTTTTGTGTTTATATTCTTAAATAGATACTTTATACCAAGAGTCTGGTATATTGTAGTGTTAATAATATGTTTAAAGAACTGGACTGGTAAATAGAAACGACCCTGCCTTTCAACCAATTCGATCTTGACTATTGCTTTTACCTACCTACCTACCTTTTTAATATTGTATGTTGTTTCTATTAATGTGCTTTTCTTTGAATAGAATATAGCTCTGTCATCAGTGTGCTCTGCTTTCCTGTCTATATGCCATTTAATGACCTCTTGATCAGTGTCTGTTTTCTTTAATGGCCATAGTCTTAAAAGTTACAATAAATTACACATTTTATTTGTTATTATTCTTCCCCAGCCCCCTAATGAGTAATTTTCAAAAAGCAAGCGCAAACCTTAGCTACTTCCCATGGAAAAGATTCAACAAAAATGCCCACGAGCGAGAGGCACAGCTCTCCCTCTGTTTCACTTCTGTTTTGACAGAAGGAGCAGCCCATTCAGTCTGCATGGCAGCTGAGCACATTTAGCCCCTTTTTGTGATTTTTTTTTTTTTTTTCAGTCCATTCATAGATATGAACATTCTGTTGTTCTTTTGAAAAAGACACACTGGTTTATCCTAAATGAAGTGTAAGAGAGAAACATGATACTATCTGATGCCACCAGTCAGCAGGTAAATATGATGGGCTGAATAGGCAAGTTTGAAAATGACATCTAACCACTGAGCATTTTTAAAAAAAAATTTCTTCTATTTTTCCCCAGGCATGCCTTAGCTACTCTTCAGAGGAAAATAAAATCTTGCCAACACTTCGATTGTGCCTTCTCATCAGGCACTCATGTTATCAGTTATATATCTGATCCATTTATGTTTGGGAAAATAACCTTAATAGCTTATTTACGTTAGTGCGTTGAAACTTACTGTGACTATGGTCACTGTTTGGTCATTGTCCTGTTTCACTGAGATTAATGCGGTCATTATACGGTGCATACCTGTATTAACTTGGCTCAGTAACCGTAAAGAGAAAGTTGTCTCCCTTTATAGTGTGCGGTCTACACTTAATAGCTTTTACATTTTGTCAGCTTCACCCTAAATCTATAATGGCAGAGAAACATCGAACATTTACATTTGAACAAATCTTAAACTCCCCACATTACTTTTAGTCTGCACCAAGCATGAGACTAAGTCGTATTTATAATAAGTTGTTAGAACTTGTATTTGGTGAGTCCATTCGACATCTGTTAGCTATAAACATAATTGTAAGTTTGTTTTTTAAGCAGTTTAAACGTCTCTAGGCATCTTTCTGTAAACACTGAATATCATTATTATTGATTATGGTCTTTTCACCCAACCCTATATGTTACTAAACGTAACTGAGCCTGAGCTCAGACATGACATTGCTTTTACTGATGTCTGTATACATCCATATGTTATATGCTTAGGTTCTGGGGAGGACCGCAAATACCTCAGGCATGAGATTCTCAACAACCTAGTTGAATTCAACGTCATCGTGTCTACGTAAGTTGTGGGAGTTGTATTATTGTAGACCTATTTTATTTGATTATGTATTCAGCATGCAAGCACTGCACTTAATATTTGACAAGATTATCGGCTTGTTATAATATACAGGTCCTTCAAAAAAAATTAGCATATTGTGATAAAGTTCATTCTTTTCCATAATGTAATGATAAAAATTCAACTTTCATATATTTTAGATTCATTGCACACCAACTGAAATATTTCAGGTCTTTTATTGTTTTAATACTGATGATTTTGGCATACAGCTCATGAAAACCCAAAATCTCACAAAATTAGCATATAATGAAAAGGTTCTCTAAATGAGCTATTAACCTAATCATCTGAATCAACGAATTAACTCTAAACACCTGCAAAAGATTCCTGAGGCTTTTAAAAACT